>APFE030285489.1:153479-175405 GCA_000404065.3 Pinus taeda
ATGAGGTAGGCCTTAAACACATTTGTTTGCCATTATTTATAAATCACATTTAGAGAAAGATAGTGTCTGGTTGGTTTGTTTGTCATTAGGTCTTCATTAGATTCTAGGAAGGTCTGTCTTGTCCACAAGATCGACTCATTCCGCGTGACGCTCCCACGAGTGACGGACGTGGTAGGATCCTGTCTGCGCGCCTCTGTTTGCACCCTATAAGCAGGTGTTCAATCCATCAACATTTGATAACTACAGAAATTTCTTTCCTTGTGGCCCATCATCCTATAGAAGTTACAAAATAATTGTTGAGGAGGGGGTTGTCTTAAGTTTGGTAGTAGGTGACAATTGTCTGTATCATGCATCCCTCCCACCTAACAGATTGCGCAGCAGAGTGCAGGAACCATGCTTGGCCTAGCTTGTATCTCTAGACGTAACACTATTGGTCCCCCTCTTGCCACATGGTTTGCGAAGGTCGGGAAGTGGTCCTTATCATGGCCCCATCCCTTAAATTTGATACACCACACTTCTTCCCATGCTTCTCTCCACAGCGCTTGTCCTTGTTTCAAGATTCTCATCTCTAAACATATTTTTTTTATTTGTGCTTGGATTTGCTATACTCCCAACCCTGGATCTTGTATTTGGGTTTCGTGCAATCGCATGGCTGCTTCCAACGCTTCTACCTGGGTTGAGATCATTTTTTATGATAGCGCTGATCTTAGATATGGTGTTAATGATGCAACAAACCAAATGCAGTGCTGCACATCTGCCAGGGTCATGTTAGCCTCGCAGATGATTCTTTTTTTAACCTCTGATCTAGATCCCATGGCGTTTTACCAGGCAACATTACAATTTCCTTGAACCGAATAACTAACTATCTTTCTAACTTTGGTCGCCCAAATTCCATGTTCAGCACCTCTTGGATTGCTATTATTCCCTCATTTGGATGGTCACTTGAATATTTCATATACCATGTGAAGGCGCAGTCCTGTAGCGCACTGACCAAGGTAGCCTTCTTGATATTCTCATTTGTGATGCCTTGGGTGTCCCATACAAATTTTATCACAAACCAAAACTAGCTTGGTTCCTCATTTCCTAGACCCTTAAACGCTGGCAACTGGACTGCACTCACCATCCTGGCTTTTGGTGGCTATGGGGTTGGGTTGGATGCCCCTGATGTAGGTGAGGTAGGTAGTGGTATGGATAGAGGCGATATCAGTGGTAAGCACTCCTTGATCAACCATATTTCACTTCTAGGTGAGAACTTTGCGAGCTCTTTCTCGCTTTCCAGTGCAATAGACACCAAAGGACCATTTCCTATCCCTTCTGTTCCATGGTAACCTCTTCCGCTTCGCGTTACTCCAGTCATCGACACTTGCACACAATGGGATTTTCATACGATAGCATTTACTGATTTGATATATCTACCCCATGGTCCTTAACGAAACTGCTTTTCTGCTTCAGTAATAACTCCTTCTATTACCCGATCCAACCACTCTTTAATCTATTTCTCTGTTGGGTTCTAGTGTTCCAACATCAGACACCCTTTAGGCAGATCTTGGTCCTGACAACATAACCATTTATTGGCTTATATGGGCTTGACCTAGGTTCAGAAGAATTATTTAACCAAGCAAATCCCGCAGTTACTGGCCCTTTCGGCAACAGTTCATGAAGCACGGACTGAAGTCTCACCCGAGGTAGCAGGGGAGGGTGCTAGAACCAGGTTTCCGCACCCTTGGGGTTTCTAGATGTGATATGAAGGCTTCGCACAACCTTTTGCAATGTCGCATTGGCCTGTTTCACGTAGATCTAAACCCAGAATACTCTTTGCTAGTTATCAGTGCATTGTTTACAGATCTACTTTATGTGATGAAGTATTACTTAGAAAGGTCTTTAAGCAAACATTTATTAGCTTTACTCAGTTTGCATACGTAGATTAACCATAGATTCACATGCATTAAGAATGTAAGCAGATGTGCATAGATCAAAGAGTAATATCAATCATTCAAAAAGCTAGATACAGAATTATATCAAAGCAATTTATCTTTATTTCCTTTCCTCACCAACACATCTAGATCTACCTTGCACACTCAGCTGCAGGGGTTCGCACACATAGCTACAGACTCTTCCATGCCTCTATGCACACAGCTGCAGAGCCTCTACCCCCTACCCACACTCTCGACTTAGACTTACAGATGCTTACCGATTCTTCTCGAAAACCCATTACATCAAGATCATAACGAAGACTTAGCTACCTCTACCCATAGAGCCTTGCTCTATTTATACCTTTCCATGGACCGTGATCCATGGGTGGGCCTACTCAACTTACATTTCTTTACATTATTTTTGGGTGAACTACCCTTTGACTTTGACCTACTACAAATCATGCTCCATGCTCCTAGTGGAATCTTTACCTTCACTTTTCCCAAAATTGCGAGCTTCGTGCCCCATGACCATTGCACAGGGCTTCCACTACCCAACACTTCTCATCCAAGAAATTGAAGGAGATTGTAATGAGAAGAAACATCTATATGTTCTCTTACAATCCACCACACTTCCAGCCTAGTCAACATCTATATATCCATGTATCCTTAAATTCCTGACAGTGTATCTTAGTCCATAATAGATTGTGCCCTAGAGATAGGTCAAGAGATTCTTAGCAACAAACCAAAGTATGTGATGAGGCTCGACCATAAATTGACTCAACGTGTTCACAACAAAGCATATGTCAGGAAGGGAGTTTATCAATAACATCGATACCCCCATCAGTTATTTATATTGGCAAGGGTTTACCAATTCAGGCCCAGCAACATTTCCACAGATTCTTCAAGTTAGTATTGGGCTGTGGAAAAGGTGTGTTTTATCCTCATGTTAGCTTAATTAATCACATGTCTTTATGTGATTATCTTTGTTTTAGGAATAAATATAGAAGAAACAATTGTAGAAGCTAGATAAAATCGATTGTTAATGGATTGGGTAAATCTGGGCATTAAAAACTAGCTTTCGGTATCTTTATATGTAGGAACATGAATTGAACTATTGTTGTTCAAACGAAAAAACAACAACAAACAAGAAAGGAAAAAGCATAGTGTGTCGATTACGAAGGCCAGCAGAAGACTAGGAGAACCAAGTCTATTATGTGATAAAATCATATTTTCAATTGCGAAATCCTCAGGATCTCCTGATCCTGAGGATTCACTTTTATCCGTTTGTCTTTCCTAGGTTATATAAAGCCACCATGTGAGTATTGATTATTACAAATTTCTTTTGTTGTTCAAACTAGATTCTAGATGTTGTTGTGTTTTACATCTGCGTGTTAATCTTTACCGAATTGATTAAGTTTAATTATTTGATTTTTTTTCATTTTTAAGTAGCATTACCAGAGATCTTAAGCTCACAGTTGATTGCTTTCCATGAGATGTTTGAATAGTTACCTGTTATTCATTTGCTATAACTTTCCTTCATGCTCAACTAGTTATTCTCTCTACTAGTTAGATTTGCTAAGAGTGATTCCTTTTACTTTCATCTCGATTTAGTCCTCTATATAATAGATTAAAGTAGATCTGAAAATTCTTAAAAGATTTCTTTCAAACGTTTTTTGGATTGAACTTTGAGAATTAGATATTAATCATTACAATGATTCTAAATCATTTCATTATGAATTAACCTTTGAATTCACTTGAATAGACAAGGCTGAACACTCTTGAAATAAACAAACTTGCCCTGGTTTGATAACTAATGTAGGTACTAAGGTTTCTTTTAATAGTCATCTTAATGCATCAATATTTTGGCAACATTGTCGAGGAGAGCGTTTAAAAGTCATTTCTTTTTTATTTTGCTATAAAAGAATTGGGTTTTAAAAACAAAAGGTATGAACCTGCGTAACTAGCAAGTAAAGTGCTTGCTCATTAGCCCTCTTTTCAACAAATGCATAGATTTTAAATAGGAGTAGGGGTGTTTTAATGAATGATTAGGAATATAAATATAGACAAAGGTTGTGTTTGAGGTGTGCAATCATCCAGCAACCTTAGCTGATGCTACTAGACTATATGCCAAAGCCATTAGCTCAAGTGTTCGCTTTCTGATAGTTGAGAATGAATGAATGGCTAAGGAACTACAGATGACCAAGCAAGGAGGAGAGTTGGTTACAACATCCACCTGAGTAGAAGTAAAGAAGGAAATATTGGATAGGTATTGTCCCTTAACACAGTCATGTGGGCATTTTATTCCATGTTTGGTACTGTGCATAAGGCAGTTGTCCATCTCAACAGATGTCAGTAGTGATGTGCTAAAAGAGAATGTATCTTGTCGAACGTGCATGCTTTTATTGATTGCATGCAAAAATGAACGATGTGATACAAGGGAGCCCCACTTCACTTTCCTAAGATGATGAAGCCCAAAGTAGACGAGCTAAAGGCATGTATCTGGAGTTAGATACGGAACTATGAAGAGCACCCACATTTCATCACTAGTTTATAGGCTTCCTATGCACGTGTATTCAAGAGTATGGATGTTGTGGTGCACATACATGCAATCCCATCTATTGGGACTCTCAGCCAAGTGAAGACAAAGGCACAAATCTGAATAGAGCTTGACTCATACTTTGACAAGTTGATGTGCACAAACACCAGCCTAGACTTGCCAATCAGTTCAAACACCGTGTAGGAGTATGTTGCTAGTCCAGCTGTGTTGAAGACAATGATGTGCATGCTTTCAGATGAGTTGAACAAAGGAGCTTGAGAAATGTACCTGGATGCTATGGAGGCAAGATTCAAGTTCCAGAAATATGTCACCTTGGAGTGCACGAACACCATCGTGGACTACCGATCTTGGCATCAGTTCGCTACTGTTTATCATCGTGAGGATGTTGAAGAGTTGGACTTCCCATGGTTTTCTGAGTGATAGTGATTTCTTGCATGGCTTTCTCAAGTCATTTTGTCTCACATGGGTACATGTGCATTGTAATGTTTCATCTTGTCAAGTGTACGTTCAAGTGTCGATAGTCGGATGTAACAGTCATAGAGTAGGTGAAGAGTCATGAGGGTAGATGAACTACCACAAAGGGAAATGTCAAGGGCCACCCCACCCTTTGCTAAAAATTGTCCCTCATAACTCATTATAAATGCTTTTGGTCAGCCAAGCTTTGATAGGAGTATCTTAGTGAAAGCTTGGACACTATTGTATCGTGCCTTGGCTTCCCCACTCCACAAAGTTACTATATCTCTTCGGAGGAGCAAGCGGTTGTGGCTGTAACGTTCCACTATTGGGACTAGTGGTTGGACATGGATGTATTGTATGATTGGAACTTACACTTCTTAATATAACATAGGCAACACTTTTTCATGCATATGTTGTTATTGTAGTTGGACTATTTTGGTTGTCATAGCAATGTATGTTACTTAACGTATGTATTTGTGTATGAAATATTTTGTATGAAATTGTATGAATCTTGTTGAAAATGTGTTGTTGGTTTAAACATGACTTTGTATTGCTCGCTATCTTGCTTTCCAACTAGTGATGATCTTTGCTTGTCTGTTCCCTTCCAAGTTGAGTACTATTACAAGTTTCCAAGGGGCGTGCTCACCTCATCCTCAGTGTGTTAGAACGTCTCATGCACGTTCCTTGAATTATTGTAGCTATCACATCCTTGCTACCAATAGGGACATATTACTTGCCTCTTTGTGAAATCGCGGTCAATTAATTAACGTACGACCCACTGTTGGTACTCCAACACCAAACGGTCTAAGGTCTAATTGGGACTTCTTACTGGGATGATCCCCTGACATGTTGGCGGGTCCAACACCATCAAAATGTCCATATACTGCATGCCTATTGTAGCAGCAACAACCAACCTACAAAATTTTTCCTTAGCTTCGTTTTCGAGCCTCCCCAACAACCTTTCACAGCACCATGTCTTGCTTCGTCAAGTACACAAGCTTTAGTGATTTTCTTGTAGAAAGACAACCTGTCTATCAAAGTTTGATGCATTCCCCTCATAGGTTGTTCCTCCAAACTTGGTCCTACTACAGGCTGAGTAGCTCCCTCAAGAAATTGCACAATTCGAGAGGGAAACTAGCCTTCCCTCTAGAAATTATGCAATTCTGTTTGGTAGCATTCTAGGCTCTAGAATTGCACAAATCTTCCAGTCACGCTTAATTGAGAAAATTTCCCAATTTTTCCCAATAGGGCTGCTCAGCCCAGAATTTGTGCAATCCTGGGAAGCAATTAGCTACTCTACCCAAAAATTTTGCAAATCTTGTAGGTAGCTAGCCCAGCTCCCTTCCAAAAATGTGAATTTTCTCCCAGTGGTTGAGTAGCCTTTTGCATGTGTAGTTGGGTTGACTAGTTCCACTCGGGACCAAGGAAACTTGATTTGCATGCATGGATTTATTTTTCCCATAATAGCAAAAGGAAACATGCAAAAAGAATCCCTCGAGTCAGGGAGTTATTTTTAGCAGCTAGAGGTTACATGCAAAGATCGTTTTAGAATCTTTCCTAGATTTGTGGCATGTGCATCATGAGTCTAAACTTATTTATTTGACACATCGAAGATCATTTCTTCATATCGATCTTAGAGATCTAACATCCCACAGCACATCCAAAAATATTTGACACATCCGACTCAGCTATTCACAAGTAAGTGGTCTCAACTTGTCTTTTTAAACATTTTTGTCACTTTTTGTATTTTCTCTTGTATGTGTTGTTTGTTTGATTTCTTTGAATGGTTGTTGTCATTTACATGCATACTTTCTTGTAATAACGCCATTTTATTTTTCATTGGCATCTCATTGTTGTCACATGCATGAAACTGTTTTACATGAATGGTCGTTGATTCGACAACTCGCTTCACCCACATGCATGTTGTTCTATTTTCTGAATATTTCATTAAATGTTTGCATACACGATCAACACTTCTATTGGGCATTGAATCCACCCAAGGAATGTTTTGGGTCTCAAAGCCCAAGTTTTGACCAAATCTTGTTGTAAAATCTCCGCGAATTGCAAGCGCAGGGTGTGAAAGTATGATAGAGTCACATGGTTGTTCACCCTAGTTTTGTAATGTAACGCCAGCTGGATAGACCTACCCATGGTCCGTAGACCATGGGATTGTATAAATAGAGCGAGGCTCTAAGTATAAAAGAGAGAATAGAAATAGAATAGAAGCATGAGAAGTCTGAGTGATTGACTTGCAGTGTGAAGTGTGCCTTTGGGTCGTAGAGTAGGAGAAGGCTCTGCAGCTAAGTGCGCAGAGGCCTAGTCATCTGTAGCTGAGTGCGCAGGGTGATTCAAGTTTGTAACCATGGAAAGAATCAATAAAGAGAAGTTTGGTTATAATTATGTGTATCTATTCTTGGGTTATTGCATGATTGATATAATTTGCAAATATACTGTGTATTTACTAGACCTGTATGAATGTTTTATGTAGTTAAGTATAACTTAAAGCACTCAAGTAGGCAGAGATAATTAACTAACATTGGAATATAAGCGAGGTCTTCGGTAATAATGTGGAGCTCAGTTCTCAGCCCCTGGGTAGGGTTGTGTGAAGGTAGTATATCAAGCCGTGACGAAAGGGAAAGTGCGCGGAGAAACCTACACAGAAGGACAAACTGCGGACCAATCGAACCCATCAGACATCTCCAAGGTGTGGAAACCTAATTCTAGCACCCTCCCATACTACTTCCTGTGAGACCACAATCTGCACTCCATGGACTATTTCCGAAAGGGCCAGGAATACCAGGATTTGTTTGGCTAATTAACTCTAAACCTAGGTCAGGCCCCAACAAGCCAACACATGGTTTCGTTTTCAGGATCGGGATCTGCATAGAGATGTTTGATGTCATATCATTGGATTTCGACAAAGAAAGGAACTGAAGAGTGGTTGGATAGAAATATTTGCGAGTTCACAGCGCAGGAAAACAGGAATCCACGACTATCAAAGGAAGAGTGGTTAGATTTCTACTTATATACGAAAATTCATGAAAGTTTTTTTGCATCCTTCCTCACTGAGTTGTATGAGTGGATCGTGAGGCTAGGAGATAGCCAAGGAAGGTGTAAACTTGACAAACCTATTGTGTGGACTCCGGAATTGGTGCCCAAACTGGAAACATCGGAAGATAAGATCGTGCGCGTTGTCGATCACTGGATGGATGGAATGATAGGAGGATTCATCATTGAATTCACAGTAGATACTTCAGTCAGCTATAGCGAGGCAGAACAACGCTTCCTCAAGGGACGTGAGGTAAGCACGTTAAATATTTGAATGCTTGGATTAAAATGCTACTATGTGAAAATCGGGTTATGTGAATAAATTGACATTTGGGGCTACACGGAGTGGGAGGATCTACGAAAACAAAGGTAACACAAAACTAGAAGCTAGCCCCATGATTTCACCTCTCCATGGAGGTGAAGAAGAGCTTGCGAAGGTTTCACCAAGAAGTGCAATCAATCTGATAAAGTAGAGAATTTCGCACATACCACCCCCACCCACACCACCACTAGTTTCACCATCTTCACCCCCGACTTCGCCCATACCACATCTGCCACCACCGTGAAGTAGTATGGCCAGCACGATAAACCTACCAGTGTTTAAGGGAGTAGGGAATGAAGATCTAGACCAATTTTGGCTCGTGATAAAAGATGTATGGAAATCACAGGGTGTCATGGATGACAATATAAAGTAGGAAACGTTGGTCAACACTTTGTAGGATCACGCGCTGACCTAGTACATTAAGCATTTCAATGATAATCCGAATATGAGGATAGTGGATATCCAAGCTATGCTAAATCAGGAATTTAGCAGACCAAAATCAGAGGCACATTCAATCATTGGATTCAAGGAAATCACAATGCTACTAGGGGAAACCCTGTGGAAGCTGGATTAAAGACTAAAGTGCACAATTCAGAAAGCGAACATGAGCTTAAGAGAGGAGCAACACCGCCAATGGTTTGTAGCCTCGTTAACACCACATGTATAGAATGCGCTCTCACAACAAAGGCTAACCACTCAAGATGAAGCTTTGGAGGTCGTGATGAGATTGTACGAGACTCTGATACATGACCCTGACCTGGGAGTCTAGCAGATTCACGCACAGTTGAAGAACTTGTGCCTTAAGATGCAAAGTTTGAAACAAGATAGGACAACTCATCTAGAAGTGCGCGATGAGGTATGGTGTGTAATGTGCGAGGGCCAAGGGCACGACAAAGACCACTGCTTGGTGTTCAGAATTACCTCGCTGAAGGATGACCAATGCCATTGAGACCGGAGGAACAAGTAGGACCAAGCACAACACTTGTATTATGGTGCACGATTTGTCAGATAGGAAGGAAACATGCTACAAATAACTACCATCTATTATAGAAGTATATGCAGAATTTCCAGTAGTTGTTCTATAATTTCTATAGGTCAGTAGGCCATGATGAGCGCACTTGTAGAAATTATTAACTGATGATGGATCAGACTCCTACCTACAGATTTTGGGCCGAAACATGACCCCTTCACTAGAACGCAGGGATGGCACAAACCAGATTTTAGGGGTGCAGATGAGGTCAAGGTGGAATGGGACTAGGAAGAGGTCGAGGAGAGTTGATATGTTACAATTGTGGAGGACCGAAGCATTATGTCCACGATTGTACAAATCCAATGAGACCATCATGCTTATATTGTACGTAGTTTGATCATGAGACAAAGGACTATCCCACACTGATAGCAAGGTTGCATGATAAAGGAGCACTCCAACCCCCCCAAGTTAGAAGCTGCAAATGATGAGGTCTGTGCCACGCAAGGAAGACTCGAATTTAAATATCATGCTCTGGAGTGGTATCACGACAGGGGATGGCAAAGGAAAGTAGCTCGAAGAAAGTACATGGGTTTGCAAGGCTCCAACAAAGGAACCAAAATTTGATTTGGAGCACGCTAAGGAGACATTCATTGAAGCTAATAGGAGTTTCGCGGATGCCTCCACTTTAGGAAGTAAGGACAGACTGAAGATGGAAATGAACCCATCGATGTTCAATACATTCTTGGACACATTCATGAAACTGCTACGTGATGGAAAAGTTGTGAAGGGGCTGAAAGAACTCATCACTAGGTGTGCTGGGACCGCGCTAGGAGAACCGCGTGTAGTATGGAAGCTTGGGAAGCACATGACACAAACATGAAGGGAGATGAGATTGACCACACAAATCATGGAAAATGAAATGGATCAAGTGATTTTGGATCTAGAATCAGACGTGAATGTCCTGCCAAAGCAGACATGGGAGCGCATGGGTATGTCGGCTCTACCATGGTCTCCTATCCAACTGCGAATGGTGAACTAGAAAAAGATCCTACCTATGTGAAGTTTGTGGGGAATCATAGTAAATATCGAAGGTGCGAGCGCACTAGGATATTTCAAAGTAATAGAGATTGTTGATGACAACAATCCCTGTCCCACACTACTAGGAATAGATTGGGCCACTGACATGAATGGAGTGATAAATCTAAAGAAGCATAAGATGATTTTTGAGAAAAAGTCACTGCACGTACTGGTACCTTTAGACCCTGGGGAAGGATTGCGCTACATAGAGCCAATGAGCGACTATGATAGCGATGACTATCTAGACTACATCTATAAGATAACCACATGGGAGAAAGATTGGGTAAATCCAACCATGGATGGTTGAAAATCTTGGGAGCGCGGAAGCTCCTGCACATTGGATTCTGACGAAGAGGTAGAATGATGGAAGAATCGGTTACAAAAGGTAACCACACTCAACTATAACATGATTACAAGGTTGTTACACTACGTAGTAATAGAGGTAAGAGATCTTCCTATGTATGACAGGTTAGGTGAAGTGGAGGAGTTCTTGAAAAAATTTGAAAGTGTCGGAACAATAGCATTTCGATACTCTGAAATGGGTACTGCGCGCTATGCCCTCAAGGTGGTGGGGTACACACTAGTAGGGTTTTGATGACTGGTGTGAATGCAGAAGGATGATGCACCTATGATTTGGGAAGCCTTAGATGCGGATAAAATCTAAGTATGATGGATGAAACGACCCACGCGCCCACCTTTCCAAATGGATACATGAATATGGTGCATAACCTGCATGAAGGCACACCATCCTCATGGTAGGAAACACGATCAGTAAGTAGGGATGGGCAAGACAATGTTACAAACAACCCCTTCATTTGGGACCAGGAAGTATGGTAAGACCAAGTGCACAGAAGCATCTTCACGCAGAAGCTTTTGACAAAGTACGCAAAGCACTGAAGACGGTCTGCCAAGTGAAGCACGCTGACTGGGACCTATGCATACTAGCATTTCTCTGGGCATATAGGACTGTGTACAAAACCTTGACCATGCAGGCACCCCCCAGGCTGGAGTATGAAGCAATTGAAATAAGCCCTATGATACTTGGAGAACTTAGGCCGCTCATGATCACACTAATAGATGCGATGGTTCACAAAACCTTGGAAGCAGAAATCCAACATGGAAATTTTAGGCTCCAGGAACTTGAAAATGAAAGGGTGTGATTAAGGAGGAAAAGCACTTTGGTAGAAGTGGAATTCAAGAAGATGGAAGATGAGATAAGGGATGAGTTTCTTGATAAGAAGACCACGGTGATAAAATGGGGTGTACACAATCATGCTGACAAGCTTGAGGACTACCACTGTGAATTGATCAGTCTGATGCCTTGACTTGGACCACATATTACTAAGAATATTAACCAAGGTGATGTGCTACAGATGATAAGGAGTGCGACGCAGCCAATGATGGTAAAAGGTAGGTATTTCCCAGGATGAATGCTAGATGATTAAAGGAAACCACACATAGGTGGTGCGGCCACCTAACTAGTCGAGGAAGGAACAGTCTTAGCACTCCAGGCAGTTGAAAGGGAGCGCGGGAATATAAACTATTCTGCCCAGGAGCTGCGTGATATTGGAGATGTGCGGAGAAGCAAAGAGTCACAAGGTTCGTGACTACACACGGGAGGCTACGTTGTTGTGTAGGTTGGCCAGAAAGTGACTGTTGAATTCACTGTTCGTGACCAGATGCTCGACTTAAGGAAAAATGGAGTGGGAAGTAGGCATTTAAGATGCAAGTTATGGGAAAGATTTGGAAAAATATGTTGCTAAGGAAGCATTAATGAACCATATTTGGGGGGAACAGTCAAATTCAAATTTAAAAAGTGCTATAAAATACAAAGGGCTTCCCAACAAACAACACTTGGTCATTTGCGAATTGAGCAATTGAGCAAAGACCTGAGTGTTGTGAGTCGAGCGTTGATTGAGCCCCTGAGTTCGTGAGTGATAAATTTCTAGATGAATATGATGGCATCTTCTCATGACATTATGGAGCTAACTGAAATAACCATCAGAGAGGCCACACAATCCCTGGCTATGGGAGATGCTTCGGAAGGAACCGAGATTGTGGTATAAATCCCAAAATCACTGCGCATGCCAAGTCCTAATAAGGACAAAAAAGGAATGGAGCTGAAGCTTTAGATCACGGAGCTACGGTTAATGGCACAACAATCCACTCCCCCAGAATTTAGAGAACAACGTGCTAGCACTATCACAGCGAGATTGGAGGAAATTGAAGGTGCAGTGTGAGACTACACCAGTATGTTGGAGGAATCACTTGAGGTCCTCTCAAATCTGCAGGAGGACCCAAACATCCAGTGCTTAGAGACAGAGGTGTGAGAAATCCAACAGCAATATGACAGTGTCCAATGAACTACATAGATGGTGGTCCTCACTTAGAGGTTTGCACGGATGCAGCAGGCTAAAGCACTGAAGGAGTAGGTGGATGCGACACGACATAAGGAAGAAATCTTGAAGATGCGCGTTCAGCCTTGGATCAACGAGGCCTTCACCATCATGGTAGAAATCAAAGGCAACCTTGCACACATATAGGGGATGCACAAATTGATGCAGAGAATCACTCCCACCACAAAGGTCTTAGAACAACGTATACAGCAGATCCCACAAGCAGAAGCTCAATGCATTGCTGACCTCTGTGCAGTTCGAGAATAGTTGGAGGGACTCTGTGCAAAGATCACCGTGCTGAAAGAGTGACTCGAGGGTGAGTCACTATGTTTGTGTTGGGGGCTTTTTGGGCATGGAATCCACCCAAGGCATGTTTTGGGGCTCAAAGCCCAAGTTTTGACTAAATCTTATTGTAAAAGCTCCGCGAATTGCAGGCACGGGGCATGAAAGTATGATAGAGTCATAAGGTTGTCCACCCTAGTTTTGTAATGTAATGTCAACTGGATAGACCTACCATCGTCTGTGGACAATGGGATTGTATAAATAGAGTGAGGCTCTAAGTGTAAAAGAGAGAATAGAAATAGAATAGAAGCATGAGAAGTCTGAGTGATTGAGTCACAACGTGAAGTGTGTCTTTGGGTCGTAGAGTAGGAGAAGGCTCTGCAGTTGAGTGCACAGAGGCCTAGTAGTCCACAACTAACTGGGTGGACTCATGCAACTAAGTGCACAGGGTGAGTCGAGTCTGTAACCATGGAAAGAATCAATAAAGAGAATTTTAGTTATAATTATGTGCATATGTTCTTGGGTTAATGCATGCTTGATATAACTTGCAAATATACTGTGTATTTATTGCACTTGTATGAATGTTTTATGTAGTTAAGTATAACTTAAAGCACTCAAGTAGGCAAAGATAATTAACTAACATTAGAATATAAGCAAGGTCTTGGGTAATAATGCAAATTGCGGTGCTAAGCCCTTAGGTAGGGTAGCGCGAAGGAAGTATATCAGGCCGTGAGGAAAGGGAAGTGTGCGGAGCAACCTACACGTAGGGACAAAACACAGACCAATCAAACCCATCAGACATCTCCAGGGTGTGGAAACCTAGTTCTAGCACCCTCCCATACTACTTCAGAGGAGACCTTAGTCCACGCTCTACGGATTGTTTCCAAAAGGGCTAGTAGTACCGGGATTTGTTTGGCTAATTAACTCTGAACCTGGGTTAGGCCCCAACAAGCTAACAAATTCTGCTTACAATTAGTATCACCATGCATTCACTTTCACATTTTCTTTCAATTACCTGTCGGTGGGTCTAGGCAGCCTTCGTATGGACTCTACCTCACCAAGATAGGATTGTGCAATCTAGAGAAGGAAGACTCTTTCTTCCACTCAGGAAATGGACATTTTATAATAGTGACTTTCCTCTAGGCCTACTTTGCACAATTCTGAGGGACAGAGGCTACTCGCCCAGACAATTACACAAAGCAGTCACTGAGACTGCACCCATTGCTAGCTGAAATTGCACATTTTGCAATTCCAACATTCAGCAGCCAGCCTGGATTGGGCATTGCACAATTACAATAGCCATTCATGCCTCCTAAACAACCTAGATTGCTTTTGCACAAGTCTGGTAGCTAGTCTCCTAGCCTCCTAGAAGAAATTGCGCAATCCCTACCAATCAATCCCCAAGTATGTGTTATGTCGTTCCTCAAGTTTTCATTGGTTTTAGTTGATAGATTTATTTCCATGCATGTCAATTTGTTTCCAAATATTTCAGGTGTTCATCCACCTCTTAGCAGTATAAGATCAATGGCCTCCAAGAGAGTGGGATCAAAGGACGCTGACGAAAGTGAAAGTAGAGCAGCAGTTGTGGGAGTGTCCTCAAGTCTACCAATCTATGGAAATACCAAACTGATTGTAGACAAGGAAATCAAGATGAAATGGCAAGAGGTCAATGATGAATTTGTAGGCACTTTTGGGGAAGACCTCAAGGACTGCCAACTATACGTGAACATTCACAAGTCCAGCTTATATAGGATTGCATGCAGATACCTCGTGCTCCCATGCACAAACATGATACAATAGATCATCTCACACAATGATCCCAAGACGATGACGTTGAGCAGTGTCAATAGGACGAATATTAAAAACATCTCGGAATAGGATTATGATGAGATGTATCAGATGTCAAAGCCCATGACCATCATGGAGGCTCCCTTCAACATACCCAACACCAATGCCAACTCCAAAGAAATATTCAAGAACTGGGTGAAGGAGCCGACTAGATTCAGGATGACACCCTCTCAGATCTACAAGACGAAGATAATTTAGAAGGCATATCAATAGTTGGTCATATTCTAATGTCGACTGTATGGCAAAGAAATCACAAAAACCTTCCCACCGAGTTGGGAGATCGCGATGCAGTAACTGGCCAGAGAAGGAAAACCATGTAACTAGTATGGCATGTTGGCTCATCAGTTGGAGGAATGGGTAACAAGGTATAGACAGTCACCCGAAGGAATGCAAGCATAAATATACATGTCCACGTAAATCTTGGATGCAATCTATGCCCGACAGGAGTTCCCGGGCTTGAAGTGGGCATGGTCACCGACGGAGATTGCCGTGAACACTTATTGTGAGTTTTTTTTCGAATGCAGCTTTAGAGGAGTTATCACATGGCTATTTGATCATTTTTTTACCCCAATTTACAACATGATATTCAAACAAGATCCACCCTGCATGTCGAAGGAAGTAGTGGAGGCATTGATAGACATAGCTGATTGGTATGCCTCACCGTTTGGCACCTCATATGGATGTACAACACGGAGAAGGCTCTGCATGTTCTACCGAAGTTTCCTTGGACATACTCATCATGCAAGAAGCAACATATCACATCTCGGCAGGATTGGAAGCTAGATTGTACCAGAAGAAGAAGGCACCTTGCCCCGCTCTTCCACTGCAGATTGGTTTATACGAGATTCGAAGTTTGAAGAAAGCGGATGTCGAAGAAAAACAGATGAAGAAGTATCCATTTGACCTTCAAATTTACAATCTGTATGACCCACATTGTCTTGTGAAATATTAATACGCGAGATTACATTTCAATTGGATCCATGGGACATTTCATTGGGCAATGGAGGACCCATGGAGATATTGCTATAGTTTCTATAGACCCAATGAATAGGTCAGCTTTGTTGTGGAATGGTTAGCGAAGAAACATCAAGTAGTGTCTCAAAGAGCACCAGAAGCAGCAGAGGAGAACATATCAGTGCACAACAAGGGGAAGAGGAAGATTGTCGATCACATGGAGGAAGAACAAAGCTACAAGTTCAGAGTAGATCCACTTATGGAGAAAGAAGTTATGGCCATAGAGGCAAAGAGGCAAAAACTCAACAAGGGAAACACAAATAGGTAGAGGGAGGAAAGAAGAATGGAGGAAACATAGAAGGAGTAGCATGAGTTGAAGGAACAACTTCAGAAGCAATAAAAGCTGTCCAAATAAGAGAGGGAAGCACATCAACAATAGGTACAGGAGGGGGCGAAACATGTTCACATAGAATAAAAAATTCCTACATAGGTAGTGGACTCAACTCATTAGAACAACTGGCATCAGGAAAACAGGCTGAACCATCGCAGCAACAGGACTTCTATTGTGAGATAGAGAAGGAACTTGAACAGTTGGATACAGATACTGAGTAACAACAATTGGAACAAGACATCAACTACAAGCCTTATCACTAAGAGGTTGACTTACTAGCTTCACCACATCCAGAAGAGAAGCAAGTCCCAAGTGACCAAGGAGACACTGAGATCCTTTGAAGTCAACTGGAAGGAGAGATGCACAACATCTCATTCAATGATTCTCAACATAGAGTTGTGCACTCTCGCAAAGTGTCGAATCCGGATGATCATACATCTCCTACACAAGTTGAGGAATGAGTGATCATGTCTGATGTGCACAAACATACATTATCCTGGGCCGATGCTGCTAGAGCATATGCCGAAGCCACTAGATCAAGTGTTCACATTCTAATAGTTGAGAATGAGTGAATGGCTAATGAACTACAGATGACCCAGCAAGGAGGGGAGTTGGTGATGGAGTTCGCTCAAGTTGAACTGAAGAGCACAATACTGGATGAAGTATTGTCCCTTGACAGAGTTATGCGAGCGTTGTATTCCAAGTTTGGTACCGTGCATAAGGCAATCGTTTATCTCAATAGATGATAGCAATGATGTCCTAGAAGAGCATGTATCTTGGCGACTGTGCATGTTGTTGTTGATTACATGAAAACATGGATGATGAGATATAAGGGAGCCCCACTTCACTTGCCTAAGATGATGAAGCCCAGAGTGGTCGAGCTGAAGGCACGTATCTGGAGTAAGATCTGGAACTATGAACAGTTCCCATAGCTCATCACTAGTCTACAAGCTTCCCATGCATGTGTATTCAAGAGTACGGATGTTGTGGTGCACACACATTTGATCCCATCTATTGGGACTCTCACTGAGGCGAAGACAAAGGCACAAGTTTGACTAGAGCTTGAATCATACTTTGACGAGTTGATGTGCATAACCACCAGCCCAAACTTGTCGATCAGTGCAGAAACCATGCACAAGTATGTTATTGGTCTGACTGCATTGATGACAATGATGTCCATTCTTTTAGACGAGTTGGAAAGAGGAGCTCGAGCAGTGTACCTAGATGCTATGGAAGCAAGAGTCGGGTTCCAAAAAGATGTCACCTTGGATCAGATGGTCACCATTGTAGACTATCGATCTTGGCATCAGTTCGCTACTATCAACCATAATGAATATGTTAAAGAGTTGGTCTTCCAACAATTTTCCGAGTCATACTGATGTCTAGCATGGCTTGCTCAAGCCATTTTGTCTCGCATGCGTACATGTGCATTGTAATGTAACATATTGTCTAGTGTAAGTTCAAGTGTCGATAGTTAGATGTAATAGTCACAGAGTAAATGAAGAGTCACGAGGGTAGATGTACAGTCACAAAGGGGAATGTCAAGGGTCACCCCACCCTTTGCTATAAATAGCCCCTCGTAACTCACTGTAAATGCTTTTTGTCATCCAAGATTCTGATAGGACTATCTTAGAGAGAGCTTGGAAAATATTGTAATGAGCCTTGGCTTCTCCACTGCGTAGATCTAGTACATCTCTTTGGAGGAGCAAGTGGTTGTGGCTGTAACGTTCCACTGTCAAAACTAGTGGTTGGACATGGATGTATTTTCTGACTGGAACTTACACTTCTTAATATAACAAGAGCTAGCATGTTTCATGCATATGTTGTATTGTATTCTATGCTATCTGGTTTACTCTAAATGATATATGTATTTGTTTTCTTAAGCATGCATGTATAGCTTTATGTGTATGTATGTATGAATCTTTCTGAAATGTGTTTTCGGTTTAACCATCATTTTGGATTGCTAGCTAACTTAGCTTCCATGTTGTGATGCATCTTTGCTCGTGTTCCCTTCTTAACTCCATATTATCACAGGTTTCCAACGGCCACACTCATCTCAACCCCTGTGTGTTAAAACCTCTCATGCACCTTCCTTGGCTCACTACATAGGTCACACCCTTGCTACCAATAGAGTTATCTTACTTGCCTCTGTATGAAATCATGGTAAAGGCATTACCGTACTACGCACTGCTGGGACTCCTACACCAAACAGTTTGAGGTCTAGTTGGAACTTCTTACTGGGGAGATCCATTGACATGTTGGTGGGTCCAGCACCGTCAAAATTTTTTGTGCTAGAAGGAGGTCTAAATGACAAGTTGTGTCCCCTCATCTTGCTTTGAACCATTACATATCTATCATGGAGTCTTGCACTCTCCTCCCTCCACGATCTTTTTAGAAACATGAATCTGTTACCATCACGAGGGAGTTTTTTGATCTCTTGTACACTTACAAGTGTGATGGTGAAGGCAAAGTGGCATGGCATGAGTTCTTACATGACTTTCTTTCCATGCTTCATGAGGAAGATGGATGTTCTCACGAACAAGCCAACTTGTTGCTTTCATACACACTTCGCGAATCTCCACATCAGTGGTTATGTAGCCTACTTGTTGACAACATGCACTCACTTGAGCACTTCTGTGATCTCATTGAAGACACTTTCTATCATTTTGATCAAGACCATGTTGATCAAAAACTGTTACATCAACAGATGGCTCCACATGAATAACCTATGGATTTTTGGCAGCACTTCCATGATTTGTAGTTTCAAACTCCGAAGAGAGATATGAAATTTTTCTATCTTTGGACTGATTTGAGTATTGCATTAAGAAATATACTCATCCCAAGAAGAAGTTTAAAATCAAGCCTTACCCAATATTCTTCAGTGGTGGAGTTATGCAATGATATATGAATATGTTCATTGTCACAAGTGACTGTCTGTCGTCCCCTCATCAAACAACTTTGCCACTGTAGAGTGATGCAGAAGATCATGCTCACACACCTGTTCACTTGTGACATGCTCCGAACATCACTTTGCTTAATTTTCATGCATATTTGGTTGTGATTCCATTGAGTTCTCATGTGCATTTTCTTCCAAAATCTTCGTCTTCATACTCGGTTGTTCCTCTCGATGATACGGTCTTGTGTTCTTCCATTCTAGACTCTACAGTTGTTGTGAACGAGGATCAAGCCATCAATGGAGTTGGTGTTCCACAACCAACATGCATTGTCGTTCATGAAGAGTATGACTGGGAGCTTGAGCATCAACACTCGGCGAAGGATGACTCCTTTCCGTCCTAGCCACCTCCGTTCCTCCCTAACATCTTTGGTGAACCTTCCATCCATGATTTCACATGTGTATCTTCATCTACAGATGCACCCATTGTTTATCAGTCGTAGGACACACCGGATGTCGGTCCATCACCTGACAATGGAGAGGATAAGTTATTCATTGAAAATCCACTTGATTTTTCATCTGCCTTTTCCAGAAACATAGAGGATGAATTTGATTTATTTTCATATACCCCTCTATTTGGTTCATCATATCATGAGGATGCCAATGAAATCATTGATTTTTCTACTCATGGTTGTCCTGATCCATTCACTCCCATATTCGATCACAATTATGTTTCTATCATAGTTGACTTTTTGAAGCCACCTATTTATGATGATCTATCTGACGATGAAGTTGAAACACCCAAGACCGTCGAGGCACTTTAGCCTGATCTGATGGTTATGGAAGGCCCTCTTTGTCCTGATGTTGGTTTCACTTCCCATCAGGAAACTGTTGAATCACCTGAGGCTCCTCATTAGTCATCTGTATGCATTGAAGATCAATCTCACACACAGATCATGCTTCCTCCACTCAAACTACACGATCCCATTGCTCATGCATTGGAGGAATCTTACATTGCAACAACATGTGCACAACACAAGTTGTATTTGTTTCTTTTGTTTTCTTGCATGTGGTAGTGAAGAGTATGTGTATGATTCAAAGCTACTTGAAGTGTCACACAACACCATGATATGTCCACGGACTTCTCATCATGCACTTGCACTCACTTATGTCTTGTGGACACTTTTAAACATGAAGTGTATTTGTCTTCATTGTTATATCTTTCTTGTTTTCTGGTTCACACAACTGGGTTTCTCATGGACCAAGCCTTCACCAACATGGGTCAATCAATGCACCGGTGGCTGCACTGGAAATATCACTTCATGTGATCAGGCACATGCACCGTTAGTTTAGGAGTAGGAATAGTGTTGATTTTAGTTTGTTTGCTTGCATGCCTCTTTAATTTCTTTCTTTTCTTGTTTGTTTACTTACTCGCTTTGCATTTACTTCTGCTTCTGTTATGAAACCACCTCACAAAAAGATAGAAAAGACATATCAACACCTTAGAATTTAGCCTCTTTGAGGGGGAAACCTCCTTTACATTACACAAAAGAACAATTCTTGGATGATTCAAATGATAGAACCTCCTTTCTATATAGGAGTATAAGGGGTTACAATATAACCAAGCTGTTGGGTCCCTATAATACTAGTGATTACCCCCATTACTATTGTAGCTGCACCTCTTATTAATATTTTTGTGCCCCTTTTGTCCCCATATTGCTATTACTGTGCCTGATAGAATCCCTCTATTGTTATTTTTGTGGCTTTATAGTATTATTGTTAGGTCGGCTGGGTTATATCGTGACTCCTTAGACTCCTATATATAGAAAGGAGGTTTTATCATTTGAAATCCAAGAATTGTCATTTATGTAATGTAAGGAGGTTTCCCCTCGAAGAGGCTGAATTCTAAGGCGTTGATCTATCTTTTCTTGAGCTGGTTTCATAACATTTGGTATTAGAGCTTTGGATTCTAGGGTTTCGCTGCTCCAAACAGGTCATTGTGGAGTTTTCGCTATAACTTTTTTTCTATGACATTTCAGAAGCTAAAACCAAAACCCACTTGAGAAGACATCGTACTGAATCACAGGTCTAAATTTCAGAGCTTTTAGCATTATATTTTCGGAGATATGAACTGAGGAAGTTGGTCCTTTTGCAAAATTTTGAATTACATTCAAAACAGGTGACCTGGGGAAAATCGTCATAAATTTCTCTCTGAGCATCAGATTGAAATTTCATAAGAAGGTACAGAAAGAGGACAAACTTTAGTTTCCTGTGTATATTTTTCAGAGCCAAAGGGCAAAACAGGGACACGTGGCATGTCGTACAAGTTCGCTCTACGGAATTAGTCTATAATCACATCACTATGGGAGATTTGGCATCACTCTTCATTGGAGAATCCAATTGGGGTTAGACTGGTGGCATTGGAAATAGGATACAGAGGGCTACCATCAGTTGCAATTTCAAAACTAGATGATTCGAAATTACAGAGATACATCAAAGGCAATATCAAGCTCCTACAAAGTGAAAAAAGGTGTGTATATTTTTTTAAATGTTTGCTTATGCTTGGTTTGAAAAATTATTTTGAAGGAATTCAAAAGGCATAGTGAAGCATTATTATCAGTAATTGATGCCCTGAAGAAAGAAAATGGAAACACCAAGTAGGAAACCTGAAAGCTCTAGCATGACTCATGAAGAAGAGGAAGAAATGCAACATGATATATCAAAATTACGAGACCAAGTGCAACAAGTGTCACTTGCACAAAAAGGAACAGAATCTAAGATGGATTGTTTAAAGAAAGGTGTAGAGGCTAAGATGAATG
>APFE030285489.1:206964-233414 GCA_000404065.3 Pinus taeda
TTGTTTTCTTCACTTTCTCCATGCCTTGATAGGCTGTCTTGAGGGTCTGCCATGCTTCATTGGATGTCTTAGCTGCTGCTAACCTTGGAAACACACTCTGGTCTACTGCTTGATACAAAAATACAAGGGCTTTTGAGTCCTTCTTCCTATTGCTCTTCAGCAGATCCTTCTCTGCTGGAGTTAATCTATTAAACTCATTTTCATCTGCTGGTTCTTCAAAACCATCTTGAACTAATTCCCATAAATCTTGACAGGCAAACAAGGCTTTCATGGTTATTGCCCAGTAGTCATAGTTTTTCCCATTAAACTGTGGGAATTGAGGGTTAAGCATACCCATGCTGGTGCTGGTGCTGGTGCTAGCCATCCTAGCACTCTTTAACTATGCTACTAATTCCTTGATTGTGTATTTAAAATACTGACTATTTCTTCAGCAATAACACACAAAAAACTTTGAGGAATACCTGAATCCTTTTTTTTAACTGTGTCTCCACCCTGCTGGAGAAGCTGCTGCAGTAAAATGAACCTTCCTTCAGCTTCTTTACACCTTCAAAGAGCCTAAACCTTGCTCTGATACCACTGTTGGGGATTTTTCTGGTAAAATCCCAAAAACAAACAAACATTGACTGAATACAGAGCAATGCTCTGTTTTCTCTTGAGGATCTTTTACACAGGGAAGCAAATAAAATTTCTAAGGACAGAGGCTTTTCACACCAATAAAACCTTTATATTCATTAATAAAAACACTGATACATATTTCTTCCTCTTACTGTGAGGGATTCACCAAAAACTTTTCACCAAAAACAAAATTACTCTGCCCTCTGTTACAATTGATTTTTACACTACTGTGTAAAATCTACATTCACATTTACTGCTGTAAAAATGAGCTTTTACATTTACTATTGTAGAATAAAAATTCTTACCAAAAACTTTTCACCAAAAACAAAATTACTCTGCCCTCTGTTACAATTGATTTTTACACTGCTGTGTAAAATCTACATTCACATTTACTGCTCTAAAAATGAGCTTTTACATTTACTGTTGTAGAATAAAAATTCTTACATAAGTTTACTGTTGTAAAAGAAATTCTTTTACATTCACTTCTATGTGAAATTCTTCATTACATTCGAAATGCTGGAGATTTTACATTTCATATTCAAATAAAAAAAAATTGTCTTCTCATTCGTTTCAACAAAACAATACAAGCACCTGTAAGAAGGAATACTGAATTTCATTCACTGTCGGGAGTCTTTTACACTGCTGTGTTTCCCCTGTGCTTTTTCGCTGCTGCGAGCCCACTTCTCCCGTGTGCAATACAAAACTATATTCAACACACATGCCACAAAAACTATATGGCGAAAACATTAAAAAAAAAGGTTGACTTGCCCATACCATTATTTAATTCACGCCCATACATGTCGTATGAAAACATAAAGTTTTTACCTAAGACAATGACACATTCATTATATGTATTAAATGAAACGTGCGGTAAAAGTAAAAATAAATTTCTTGCAGGTTGTTGAAGATCCTTGTCTGTTGACCTAATTGGACGCAATTTGCACACCAACCTGTCACAAAACAATCAAACTTTAGCTTCCGGGGAGTGGGTGGTTTTGTGTCCGTACACTGGACGCGTGGCAGCTAGTCGGGGTGTTTGGAGGCCCTCTGACAAAAACAACTTTTTACCAAAAGCGGTGCGAAATAATTTGTTGTTTTCTGAAGTGGTTTTGTGAAGTGGTTTTCCAGAGTTAATGCGGGCAGTTGGAAATTAATATTTCAACAGTTGCTTCAAGATTTCAGAAACCAATCAACGTTTTTTGAATGTTCACAGTTTTATGAGAGGTCACCGCTCAAAGCATCACAGTTCACACCGGTCTGCCATGGTCTGACATGTGACACTAGCGACATCTGTTGTGGCGTGTTCATATTGTTCATATTCACGTTGTGGCCTACTCATTTTGGCGACAACACGTTGTGGTGTGCTCATTTTGGTGACATGTGTTGTGGCTCATATTACATGACTAGACCAACAGATACATACATACATATATATATATTATATATATATATATATATTATATATTATTAGCAACCAGACAACAAACATTTAATGCCACTGTATTAATGCCAACATTAGTCTCAACTTTTTGAAATATGAATGAAATATTAATCAAACAAATTGTGTTAAATAATCTTTCCATGATATTATGGCCTCTTCTGCCTCTATGCCTCGGGAAGAGGCCAAATAAGATGACCAAAAATCGATCAAAATCTTATTGGTTGCTCAAATGAAATGCCTCCATTTTATAGGTTAAACAAGTATACTTCGTGAAAAAGGGAAAATAAACTTTAGCTTAGTTTTGCAGGGATTAATACTAGGACTAAAAAATGATTACTATAGTCCCATGTCGCAGGTGGCAGGGACTAATAAGGAATTGAAGGCTATAAGGGATGTGTATGCAATTCATACATGAAAGAAAAATATTGGGTGAGTTCTTTTCTTTTGATAAATATATATAGGTTTTACAAGATGCACATATCTTGAAAGGTCACCATCATTTCCTTGAGATGAAAGAAATGTTGGTTTGGTGTTTCACTGATGTTTGGGCCATATGTTGAGTGGCAGTGAAGTTTAGTGATAAAATTATTCAATGCTTTTCCATTTCATTCTTTTCCTCTTACAATCCATATCATATGGGTTGATAATTGTTCATATCTTTTGGCATGTTATGGAATTATCTCATCTCACATGCATTTTGAAAATAATATATATTATATATATATATATATATATATATATATATATATATAAGTGTATGTTTTAATTAATTTCCATATCACAGGTTTCTACTTGATAATGTTTAAGTTGGATTGGAGTTAAATTTTATGTTAGTTGGAAGGATGGTTTTGCATGACATGAAAATCCCTTGTGAAGGCATTATAAACTCCATATTATTTATCAATGAGAAATTAATTTATAATGCTATATTTTATAGATTTTATAAGAGGAATATATATGTATAAATGAGATTTTCCTTGTTTCAAAAATACGATATGAAGACTACGTATATAATTGATCTTTGGAGATGACTCACCTGAAAAAAAATGATTGGCATTATACATACGTATGTAATTGGTTATGTCTAGACTTGATTTTATGCACATGGAACTTGGAGGAGGGATATCCCCATGGTAAATGAAGATTCATTCAACTCAAATTTTTTGGTTTTGTTATCCAAATTGGCATAATACAAAAACCATTGAGTACAACGTAGTTATAGAGAGCGACATTTATCACTTCAATCTTCTCCTTGAAAACAAATATAGGAAATGCAAGAGATTGCGGGGAATTACTATGTAATGATGCGTAATTTTATTTAACTTGATGAGACATAAGTTTAATTTCATTTCAATTAAAGTTATTGGAAACTTGGAAGGAACAATTTACTTGAAACATGCTAATACCCAATGAAGGCATTATGAATTATATGCTATTTCTTAATGGAAGATTCATTCATAATTCTATACTTAATATGAACAATGATCCCTTGAAGCGAATCATACAAAACAAATGAATGGCATTATACATGTTTATGTATTTGGTTATGTTTAGACTATTTTATGAAAATAGATCATAAAGGTGACATCTCCTCATGGAAAGTGAATCCATGAAGACTCATTGAGATTTTTTTTTCTTTTTAAATATTGTTATCTAAACAATGCGTGCTAGAAAAATATGACACCTGTTACTTTTTCCAAAATAATAAAGGACAAAGTTTTCAATGTGAAATAATACAATTTAATTTTGTCTATCAAATGTCATATCTAATTGGTTTCCAATTTTAACAAAGTCTTACAATTTGATTTTCTTATCAAACTTCAAAATATATTTGATTTGATTGCCTATAGCTTTGTTTATCAAACTTTAAAATATCCAAATTATCTTTGAAGGCCTTTTTTTAATTGACTTTTCAAGTTGTTTTGACTATTTCATTTAAATATTTTTTAATTTCTTGATTAAATTTGGGTTAACTAATATCTTTCTAAAATAATTTAAGTCATAATTAATTTTTATTTTTTATTTTATTTTACAGTTAATTACTATATTAACTATTTATATTAAAATAATTTTCTTAATAATTTGTCATTTAGTAAATAAAAAACATTACACATTAAATATTAAATATTAATAGTTTTGCCTTGATACAAGTCTCATACAAAAATACGAAAACTAAAATATCATATCTACATTTCTAGACAACTAAAGATAAAAGAAAAAACTATACATCATAGTATTGAAGGAGTACTTCATCCTCTTTTAGATAAAAGAAAAAACTATACATCATAGTATTAAGGACTACTTCATCCTCTTGTCCTTCCCGCTTATAAAAATAGTAGGAATTAATCTAGTAATCCAAGTCTTTCTATTTATACTAGTTGATCTATCAAAATGCCATTGTTCTCACTTAGAAAAATGAAAATTGATGGTTTCTTTTCAAAGTTAGAAGCTTGTTTATTCTTTTTCTCATTATAATTAGACTCTTTCCAAATTTATGCACAATTATCTCAATATTGAAAATTAATCTATAAAAGGGTAAAATTTTCTTTCCATTACATATAACTAGTGCAACAAATCCTAGTATGGGCTCCGTTTCCCCTTCCCTATTTGAGCAAAAGGCTATACTAAGCCAACATGACTTTGTTAGCATAAATAATTTACTAGTGTGTTCTAGAGTAGCTAGGATTAGGATTTGGGCTTAAAAATCTACTTCTACATGTTTTTGGGATATTTTATTGATAGCTATTTCTATTTTTCCATCTTATCCGAAAATCTGTTATAAAAGTCCTATGAGACCCTCACAACATCTCTATATGCCCAAGTCAAAGTCATTGGTTGATGGGTCTAGGCAAGTTGAATATGCTTTCAAATAGTGTATTTCATTTAACAAGCCTACCCATACATTTTTTTCGAGGAAAGCCATTTGTTTTCGTTCCATAAGGTTGGAGGCTTGGACTTAATAAGAGAAGTTCGTAGACACTTGAGCGAACTATCAACTAGGGCATGGAGTGTTCTAATTCACAACATCCATATATCATAGGGAGTCTATAACGGAGCCTTCCCTAAGATTAAGAACAATTTCAGGAGTATGAAAACATGAGAACATTTTTAATTATACAGGTAGGTTAGCGAGAGGGCACTTAATAGCTTTGAGAATGTATAGAAATGAGGATGAGGTTAATACAGACAGAAGTAACGACGAACTAAATAGAGATAAATCCCCGGAACTAAGAGTTACGAGAATAAGAGGTAATTTCTAGGAACTAATAATTACGAGAATAAGAGGTAATTTCTAATAAATTTAATTAGAGAGGGTAGAGAAGGATACAGCCAATCATCAAAATAAAGTGAAAAGTTTCAGCCAACCTACAAGCTTATTTATCGACTATCGAATTCAATATTGATTTTTTCGTTCCAATGAAAATTACAGCCATGGATAGAATGCAAGGAAGGAAAGATTGAGATACTAACAGGCCAATATGAACCATGAACTTAGCTTTAAACTCTTGGGAGAAGATAATACTATATACGACTGTAATTAATCTTCTCACAAAATTCTTGAATAATTTTGTCGGAAGAACCACCTTTAACCATTGCCTCCTTTCATAATTTCTTCCACTGCAAAGCATTTTTCCTCAGGTCAGCACCTAGATGGCTTTCCATAACAATCTTTATACATTTTCCAATTCAATCATTAAATTCTGGCCCAGACAACGCAGATGGCCGTGCCCTGCCAATAATCTCATCAACAAACTCTTGAATATTGCTATCGGAAGAACCGCCTTTCACCATTGCCTCCCTCGATAATTTCTTCCACCGTAAAGCGTTTTTCCTCAGCTCAGCACCGAGTTGGCTTTCCATAACGATCTTTATGCATTTTTCCACTTCCTCCTTCCCTACAAGTCCGTTTGCTGATCGTTTATTCAATCTAATCCCTGCCTTCCACTTCTCCGCAGTGTAGAAAGAATTAGTTGTCTGATCGCTCCACTGGGGAACAGCCAACATGGGAATCCCGAGGCTGAGGCTTTCTAGTGTCGAATTCCATCCACAGTGTTGAAAATATATAATTTCAACCGCGCGGTCCAGCATTTAATGCACCCCGAAACCACCACATCAAACCTAAAACCGGCGGTAACTCATCGCACCACCTTTCGGCCTAAAGCTGTTTCTGTGCAACGAGCTCCAATGCGTTTTGGTGCTGACATGTGGATCGCCGTGACGTCATCCACTGACATTCATCGGAAGGTAACTTTCGGTCTTCTCACCCCGCCCGATATGCATCCGATTAATCAGCATCCTCTCCGATTCAAAGGAAAGGTCTCCGCCGTTTACACTGTCCAAAGTACGTACGGGGCCTGTTAAAAATTAATGAAACGTGGACCATCCCATACCTTATGTTAAATGGCTGACATTTTTTTTGGTAAAATCTTTAATGTTTCTTACGGCGAGTTAATAGGAGTATGGGCGAAATATAACGTAAGTTTTTTTTTTTTTTTTTAATATATGTTTTAAAAAAAAACGTTGACCCCATTTTTGTTATGTGAAAAACACACACGGGGATTGTATTGAAAGAGTTGGCATATGAAAAACAGCGAGACCCCTGCAGCGCGAAAAGGAGAGGGGAAGAAAGCACAGAAGTGCGGGTAATTTTTTGTGTTGTCATGTAATTTTGTGTGGTTCATTTTCTGTATACGCAATGAAAACACACAGCAGTGTGTAAAAAAAAAAAATAGAACAGAGGAGCAAATGAAGACCATGGTGAAAAATGCAGCAGGGTAAAGTTTTTGGTTTGTAATGTAAGAAGGAAAAAATTGCACAGCAGTGCAGGAAAAGGAGAAAAAGTAAATGAAGAAAACCAGTGGATAGTTTTGTTGAAATCCATGAATTGTTTCACACAGCAGTGAAAAGGTAAATGTGTAAAACTCTGTAATTTTTGTTTTCACACAGCAGTGAATGTAAATGAAATATTTACACACAGTGGTGTAAAATTTCATAGGAGGCAGAGTAAGTTTTGTGAAAATGTTTTGGTGAATCCCTCTGAGTGAAAGAGGATGAATATGTAAGTGTTTTTGTTTAATGAATAGAAATCATTTTATGGTGGTGGAATACTCTGTTTTGTGTAATTTATTTTTAAAGGCTCCTCTATGCAAAAGATCCTGGTGTAAAGAAAACAGAGCATTGACTCTGTGTTTTTATTTTTGTGTTTTTGGGATTTTCCTCTTAAAAATCCCCAACAAAATCGCCTACACAAGACAAGACGTCAAGGGCGGTAAAAAACCGCATGCTGCATATCTCTCGGAACAGTCAAAGCCGGACCAGAGGTCGAGTCCCGTTAAAGCGCAAGGCTTGGTGCAGGAGCGACTCGCAGCAGCACAAAACGATCAAAGCGTAAGACTTCCAGAGGTGAAACGACCGGATGATTCTGAAGCAAAGGCGAGAGCAGCTGCGGAGAAATCAAAAGCAGAAGCGCAATCGCCTACACAAGACGTCAAGGGCGTTGAAAAACCGCATTCTGCAGATCTCTCGGAACAGTCAAAGCCGGACCAGAGGTCAAGTCCCGTTAAAGCGCAAGGCCGGGTGCAGGGGCGACCGGAAGCAGCACAAAACGATCAAAGCGCAAGACTTGCAGAGGTGAAACGACCGGATGATTCTGAAGCAAAGGCGAGAGCAGCTGCGGAGAAATCAAAAGCAAAAGCGACTAAGCACGCCCAAGAATTAGTTCATGGGGAGCCACCAACAGCAACTCAGACGCAAGCAGTATCTGCACAGACCGGCTCCGAAGGAGACAGACCTGAAGTTACACAAGGGAAATCTGAGGAGCCAAAGAAAGAAGATGAAAGTTGTTTGCCTTGGCCAAGTGTTCAAATGCCAGAGAAACGAATTAAATTTCCTTCTTCCTTGAGATGTTCAATGCCTTCTAATCGTAGGATCTTAATAGCATCGGCTGTGCTCGTTTTATCTGCTGGGATGTACCTTTCTTACACTTTAAGGTCCAGAAAAGAAGATTGAAAACCTCTGTTTGCATAGACAACCAGCCGCTTGGAGCTTATGAGCATTTAGATTATAGTTATGCGCATAGTAGTACAAGTATTTTACAGCATCTACACTCCAGCTTCTGTTCCTACTCCCAAACGTCACATAGAAATTGTGCATTTGTACGCTAATAAAATTCAATTGAGCGGCCCTGGTGTCTGCTAATATTTTTTTTTTCAAAGTTATCATAAAAGAGTGTGTTAGGTGGTTTCAAAATTTTGGATTCAGAGTTCTCATTGGTACTCATGGGTAAGAAGATACTTTCGCAGCGGTAATCTCTGGAAAGCATCCTAATTATTGCTGAATGTTCATGTATTTTGAATCGGGTTTAATAGTGAAAAACATTTACTTGGTAAAAAGTAATAAATTCAAATTAAAAGAACAGAATTGGTATATTTTTTATAAATTTTAATGAGATTTGGACAAAGATGATATTTTTTTTTGTTAACTTACGATTAAGATAACACATCCCATTTAATTTTCCTCTTAAAAATTAGGCTTCCATCTAGGCTTTATTGAGAGAGTAAATTGATAACTAGGGAGTTAGTATGTAAATATAAAATAATTAATCTAAAAAGCTTTTTACTATTATTTTAAATTTTAATAAAAATTACTTGAGAGTGTAGAATTTATACAATATATTAACATCATTAAAATGATTATGACCATTAAATAAAAAAAAAAATATTTTGTATAATTAAGAAATAGAGAAAAAGTATCATTACCCCTGATTTAAAATATCAGTTTTTTTGCTTAATGATATTTTCCTTATAAGCAAGTTAAACTACTGTTAAAATATTAACCAAACACAATACCAGAGAGAAAGAATATAAAATACTTAACACAATACCAGAGAGAAAGAATATAAAATACTTATGCTATAAACAAAGTAAAGAGTGTAAAGGATAAACTATACTTTAGTATATATTAAATTTCAACTGGAAAATATTTGATAAAAATAATAGTTTTGAAAAACAACTTAATTGATAATCCCTATGTAATGAAGTATTATGCAAATAAAAAAATTCAAAATTCAAAATTTTGTGAATAAAACTAAAAACAAACGCACAAATATATCACACTTTTATTTTATTTTTAAAATAAAAACACTTTTTCTTCTTAGCTTAAAATAATCTAAACTTAGATATTTTTTAAATTATTATATAAATAAAACTAAATTATAAAATTAAATAAACAATTTATATTGGATGAGTAGGAAATCCTCGTAACTCATATTTCTAATAATCATCATTTGTTAATCTACAATTACGTCCAGTCATGTCATGAGGTATAGCCAATCTATCCAAGTGGTGACAGGAACATTAATTAAGTGAAACTATTTTATTTGAAGAAGAAGATTATTCTTTTTTTTTTATTATAGAGGACACACGGGCAAGAATTCAATGTTTTCTCATTGTGACGATTAATGATTAATGCCTTGAAAAAGGAGATAATCTCATCACCTAAGATGGAGCATGGTTCATGTCCTTTGGGCACCAGTAGATGAACCAGATATGCCCAAAGGAAACAAATTCCGTCAAGTGAACTTTATCTTAAATAATAATTTGTATCTCAAAAAATCAATGAAACGGTGTATTAATGCTAATAACTTTTGTCTCAAACAATCATGGGAAGTTGTGGTCCTCGATCTCATGCAGATTTATTTAAACTGGACATAGTTGACCAAATTATGTATTTAAAATGTTTTAAGCGACGTGTTTACGCGGTTTGTTTTTTATTTTTTTCAAATTTTCTTTGTGTTATTAAAAGAATTAAAAAATAAATGAATGTAAATCAAGTTCAAATATATATATATATGTTTGTGTTTCAACAGTAGCTAGTGCTTTAAGTATTGTATATCAACAAAAATTTGTAGTGTTTTTTTCTTATTTAATAGAACTACAATTTTATTATGAATATGAATATTATAAGAAGGTCATGAATATGAATATCATAAGAGACGGTTTTGTAGGTGTACAGTTGATAAAAATGGTTTATTAAGAAAGAAAAATGTATATAATTAAACTACTAATTTATAATATAGTTTTTCATAATAGTGAATTTGCTTAAGTCATGGGCAAGTTCATCATATAAAGATTAATCCGAAAGACATATTTCTACATTATAGATTACAAAAGTCTTAGATCTTACATAAGGACTATTAACGATATTTGGAATGCTTGAACTATTCGTATTATTGGAATCATGAGTAAGCTCATTTAAGCTAGGACAATTAACATTGTTTGAATTGCTTGAACTAGTCACATCAATTATGCTGAGACATATCTTGTTCACATGTGCTTGGAGCTCTTCTATCTACCTCTGAAGTGCATCTACTTCATCTTCATTTTTGTCTGATTTTTCTTTCACCTCTTGGATATTTTCTATGAAACGAAAGTAGAAGCTATGTGTTCATTATGCCTCAATTTAAACTTGAAAATATCCAATTGTAGTGAGTCAAGCCTCTGTGTAAGCTGCGCAATGGCTACCTTGTGATCACACCTCATGCATGCCTTACTATTAATGCCAACAACGCTAAAATTATTAGGGGAAATTAAGTTTACACTCAGGCCCTTGAGAAACCAACTGTATGAGGATAATTTGTTGTTAATTCCCAGAGTGATTGACACATGAACACATAGTTCTTTGTTCAAATCTAAACTCTAAATTAGACCAAGGTCAAGAAGTCCCCTTATAGCAGCAACCGAAGAGAAAGCAATGGAACCATGATTGTCCATAGAGACCCATAGAATTATCTAGTTTTTAGAGACATAAAGGGACCTTGCTATTAGAGGATTCACAATATAGTATATGAGTCATTTCCTCTAGTAATTATCCATTATAACCAAGAGGAAACTTACTAAATCAAACTAATAAATACACCATTCATCAAACATAGCTCAAGTGATGGTACACCATAGCTTTTTAAAACTACTCTCGATACATTTCCCCAGGGTAACACAACTTACATGCCAATGTGCAGACACAAAAGCAGACTACATACCAAATTTGGAGACATGCACACACAAATTCAAAACCATTAGCAAGCATCATGCAGGAGAATCACATAGCATCCAATGGTCACCATAGGAGCTTGTCCCTAAGATGAAGGGAAAATACCCCCATCGTTCCTTCAAAAAACACTATTTGCTAAGGAAGATTTCCAAAATAGGGATTTATCCCTTCACCCATCCCTCTTTTCCAAATTAATTTGTTTTTGGACATCATGCACAAGGAAGGTGGCAACGCGATTGATCTGAGGCATCCTTTCTCCATATTCCCACATTCCCTAACACACTAGTTGACATAACTCTTCATAATTGAAATCCTATGGGAATTGAAAGCTATCCATGGGAGCATGATTTGGCAATTGAGATACTAAATACTTTGATGCCTAGAAGGGATGACCATATAGAGCTTAGCAAATTGTGAAATTGATATAGGAGTGAATGCTCGGTTTAGTTGCATGCATTATCTTCACAGGGGTCTCCATGTTGTTCAAAGGGCCCTTGACATTTTTATGATTATTTTTTTAACACTTTTATTATTATTTTTAAGCTTAGATCCATCCATTCCTAAGGGATTAGAGAACGCCTAATTTGGCCATTAATGTTCAACTTCGCGATACAAAATTTACAATGCTCATTAACACAATGATCTACTTCTTTATTGAAGTCTAGGACATGGAGGAATTCTAGTGAGAAGATTACTTTTATAGCTTTTCAAATTCATTTCATAAGGGATTCTAAGGATTTTTCCTACGAAGAGGATCCCTTAACCAAACTCTAAAGAATTAGGAGAGAATCACCCAAGACAATAAGTCTACTAACATAATTTTCTTTAGCCAACAAAAGATCTTTGATAGAGACCATATGCTTCAACTTTGTTATTTTTCAAGTGTCCTAAACCCCATAAATAGTCTATACCTTTGACTTCCATAGGGTCGTAAAGCCCCCCCTCCTCCTACCACCCGCCATATATAATTTTAGTATTAAAATTTTAAATTAAATTAAATTAATTTTTGGAAATTTGGTTTTGAACATTTTCTATATTTAGGATTTTATAGCATTTTTTTTTTTTTCTTCAGTTTGATTTATTAAGTTATGATTTTGGTGTATTAGGTTTACAATCAGGTCCATAAGATATCAGATTTAGAGTTGGGATAATTACTTTTATTTTTTAACTAAATTCTATTTATGAAAAGAAAAAACGTGAAATACAAACAAGAGAAAATACATATGCTAAGTTAACTAATCTAGTTGGTGAAATTCATTTCTAGATGTTGTTGGAGGCATGCATGGGTCCATGTAGCCTTAGTATTTTGAATTTCTTAGCTAAAATCACATATTTGTGAGGAAAATGAGTTTCCGTAGAGGTTTATGTGCTATTTATGATATAGAAACTCTCACCCGACAATGTAGTAGATTCTTGGCCAAGATTTTAGAAGATTTTCAACTAAGAATTTGGGTAGAGAATTGTAGGTTTAACCCTTTATACTTAACTGCTACAAACATTCTTAATAAAATGAAAAATATGCAATGAAAAAGATGCACACTAACATAGATATTTTATCTTGGAAACCCAAAACTGGTAAAACCATATTTCTTAAAATATATATTCTTATGATATATATTCTATATATATATTATATATATATATATATATTTATATATATATATATATATATATATATATATATATATATATATATGTTGGCAATCTATTTACCATCGATTAGAATAAAACCATAGTTCCTTAACCAAAATTGCAAAACCATGGGAACAAGGCACAAAAGCTACCTTTTTTTTTAGGCGTGCTATCCTTGAACCTTTGGGCACGGGGGATTTCATGCCCTTGTGACCCCCCTATCCGCACTTAGTGCAATGTACAATGTGTGGAGGTAGTTGTGTAGAGACCATAACACATAACTAGCATTCTCCCACTAGTTGCTTTCTCTGCACATAAGGGGTCACATGAATACATGTCCATCAGTATAGGTCAATAATATTTATTGTTTCTTTACACCAAGATAGGTTCTCATTGCTCACAACTTTTGTTAACAAATCTGCAACATTCTTCAAAGTGTTCGCCTTCACTAGTAACACCTTCTTTTCTTCAACCATATATCTTAAAAGTGATAGTAAACATCAAAAAGATTTTTCTTAGAATAATACGTTGGGTTCTTTTCAAGGAATATTTCACTCTAAATGTCACAATCTATCCTCACAACTCACTATAGCAACCCAATTCTTGAGCATAGTCTCTACAAGCATATTGTATCTTTGCTTACATAAGTGGCTACCATGTATTTACCTTCTACAATTAAAAGTGACACAGCAGTCTCTCTCTTCCTCATCCAATTAATTTCTTCTCCAACTAGGTTAAACACTTAACACTTATATATCCTCTTTGATCCATATCTCCATCTTTGTATGCATCAACGAAACCATACATGTCCAACATTTTATCTATTCTGGTCTTCCTTGGTAGTTGTTGGCAGACCAGCTACCTCCCCTCTCATTCAGTGTTTGATGATATGGGCCCCTATTCACTCTATTTATTTTTTTTGTTTCATTTAGATTGCGAGAAATTTCTTTTTTTTACCCATGGGAAATGGTTTGACCTTATACCTTGACTATTTTGTGATTTCTTTTTTGCCTTGTCCTCATTCTTAAAACTTTTGATATTATCCTAATGATTATCAATTTTGTGTATTTGAATATTCACATGAAAAGGAAAACGACCATTTGAGAATTTTTGTCACAATCCTTATTTGACCTCTAATAACATTTTTTGAATTATCAATTACTTGTTTGAATGCATAGTCAAATTTTAACCTATAATTCAGGCTTTGTTGAATATATTAATTATTTCATAATCATTGGGACTACCCTTTTGGGACACTTCGAGCAACTTAGGCCTAATTTTTATAGGTTACACACAAATACTATATGACCTAACATATAGTATTCATCATAAGGTATATTGTTTATCATTTGAATGGGAAAAGTGAATGTTGCACTTAATCAACTTGTAATTTGATAATTGTGAAATAACTCTCTCGAATTCTTGATATGTACATTTCAAGGTTTGGTAATTATTTTAGTTGGGTTATCAAAGTCGACATTGTCATTCTCATTGTTGATTTCTCCCACCTGTAACCATCTAACGGATGAAAATGTTTGGCTATGCCATGATCATACCCCATATTGAATGCATGATTTGTTAGGATTTTTTTTCGAGGGTTGTCCCATTCCTCTCTTCGTCATTTTCTTCGATTTTTTCTTTCCTTTATTGAAAGGAAGGGTTTGAGTTTTTAGGGTTTCATGGTTGCATGACCATTAAGTAATGCCAAACCTGGTTCAAATGTAGATCACACTTATTCATGTCTCAAGTAAAAAGGTTTGAAACAAATGGCACTGATTTGTTAGAGGCCTATCCTAACTATGCCAATTTTTTCCAGGCAGCGGGATGGTTTGAATTTTTTATGTTATTCCAAGGTTATAACTATTCAATTTGTTATCTCCTTTAATGGTTGTAAGGTTAAAATATGAGACCTCGAGTTTGCAGTGGATGTCAAGTTTATTACGTAGGCTACCTGCCTGTCACTAGAAGGTGAAATCTCATAAAAAGCTCAGAGTATTAAGGATATTGCATGTATAAATCTATTGGGGAAAAGTGCTACACCTACAAAATAAAGGTATTCATATATCTTATTTATAACCACAATGGATAAAAATTATGTTGTTTATACATATTTATATCACCTATGAGGGCCGATATAGCGTTATTTTTCCGTATTACATTAGGTTATTGATGGTATTTCTTTGGTATCCATTAAATTTTTCACACTTTCTTTGTATGTCTCTGGTTAAGATGTCCTTGACATATTAGAAAAATTTCATTGATGCATGTCATTCTCTGGTTCATCACAATGTTATTTCTATTTTGGTAAAATACTAGTTGAGTAAAGTAGGGTTTGATTGGGAAGCTTTTTTGTTAAGAAATGGTTTTCTCGGAAACCCTCATGTCAAGGAGATTCTCTCCTAAGCTTCTTCTAATCCTAGTTTTATATCTGATTATATTATTCTTGAGCCTTCGGGAAATGACGTACACATTAGTGACCCTGAGTTGACACATGAAACAATCCTTTCTGTTGAGAAATGGGATACGGATTTAAAGCCTCAAACTACTGAATTATGTTGTGAAAGATGTGACACCCTCCTCCCACATCTACCCAAGTAGCCATCCAACCAGAGTAAAAAAGTGACTAGAAGTTACTATGATATGATCGACTCCCTATGTGTTAATTAAGGAAGTGGAGTAGATGGAAACACGCCATTCAGACCTTCCACATCAGCAACAAAACTATGAGGATCCATCCCAACCACTTAGGTAACCTGCCCCTCAGACCAACTGATTTTTTTGACCATTAAACTACCAGACGGTCCCTTGATATGGGAAAGAATGCCTCCAGGAGGCTCTAGACACTCCCACAACATGGGTATCCATGCATCCAAGGACTTTTCTACCTAGTGTTGTGCCGTGTCTCTGGGATTTGGGCCACTTTTTCAGGCCCAAATCCTAGATCACTTCCCAAAAATAAATGATGCTTTTAGAATTGAAAGATAACCATAGAACAATGACACAAATGCAATTGTTTGAAAAAGGATTTGACTGGAACCCTACTAGCCATGACATGCATTTCGTCAAACATGTCACAAATATGATATTTAACAGTTTAAACAACAGTCTTGAGTATAGGGTTCTCATAATCATCTGAGAATCACTAAGAAACATTGATGCCTTAATACATTAGCTATAGTTTCATCCATTAGGCCATTGATACATTGTTCATTCATTTACAAGTAAAAGCATGATGATATCCATACATATCCACTGTCATAATATATATGCATAACCAAGATAATAAAAACATAAATGCCAAGGAAACAACAAATATATACTCCAAATATAAACCAATATAATACTCATGAAATAACAAGGAGAAATAACCTTATATTAATGATGAAAAGGGAAACCAGTTGTGGGACTTCCATAAACCACCCAACCATAAACATGGCTAAGCCAAATCTCTCTTCATCCAGTTACCCCCATTCCATATTCCAAGCATGAATGTGGGATCTCATAAAACACATCCATCAAAACCATCCAAGGCTTCTAGAGGCCAAAACACCTCAACCCACCAAACATTTGTTCCACCTCATGGTTGGACATCACAAAAATATCATCAGATTGGTCTCTACCCAATCCTTCCAGGGCTCAAGAGCATTTGTTCCAACCAAGGATTTCAGGACTAGTTTCTCAAACCACAGTTGCCATTGGGTTTCCAAAGTGTTTGTCCAACTAGGGATTCGAGGACTAGTAACTCAACCCACCAATGGCTTCAAAAGATTTTTTCCAACCTAGGCTTCCAGGATTAGTAACTTAACCAAAGCTGTTATAGGGCTTCTAGAGCGTTTGTCCTACCAGGGCTTCCAGGAACTTGTAACTCAACCCAAGCTAAAGGAAACATGAGAACCAACTAGAAAAACAAAGAAATAAATCCACAACACCGTGGCTATTCAGGAAATGGAAAGGCTAGGCAAATCCACTATCAATCCATGAAATCCTCCATGCCAATGATAGATCATGACGAATAAGCCACATACATATGCTATGCATGCCAAAACTAGTGAGGAAAACATACATGCAACTTGGTACCTGCAAGAAAAAACCATTGTAGCTATTGATCTTGATGTCCTCTTACACTTTCCTTCTCCTTGTTTGACTTATTTCTCCAAGACTCCAAGTATGCCACACAATCCAAGAGTGCTCCGTGAAAACTTAAGTGTCGAAGAGTATGAGAGAGTGATAATAGAGAGAGAGCTCCAAAAATGAACTGACAAAAGTCTGTGAACTAGTTCTCAGAAGCCTTTTTATTAATGAGGCCTCTATTTTCTTCATTTTCTTCCTCACATGAAACCTGCGACCTCTCACCTTCCTTTTCTCCTAATTTCCATTATTTTCATAAATAAATGTGACTAAAGTGCCATTTTGCCTTTCCAAAGCCTTTTCCATTGCCTTTGCCATTTTCCTTAGCCATTAATCAATCACCAGTGATCCCCATCACTATAATTTTCCCCAACATTCAGCTTGGAATATGTGTCCCATCAAATGTGGTTATTATTTTTCCTTTATTAACTTTTATTACATGGAATTTTCACCAGGGTTTTTACAAAACCCTCCCCCTTGGGGGAACATTTTCCTCAGTGTTCAACAACACCTAAAACCAAAATCGTTGCTGTAAGAAAAACATACTTCCCTTGGAGCTTTATAACTTAGCTCATTTTAATATCTACAATGATCATCCAACTAATAAGAAAACCAACATGACAACATAACAAGTATAATATCATAATGACATGAAATCCATCCTGCTTATTTGAGCTTTATAACATAGATCATGTTGGTATTTACATCCATATACATATGTACACAATGTACCAAACATCACCAAAACATATACCAAAGACATATGCCAAAAAATCTGCTCAACCAATGAATAAGGAAGGATCCATAGCCCACATCTGATATGCCATCTCCCATGTAGCTTCATTGGGCCCATAATGATTCATTTCACTTTAACCTTCTTGATTGCTTGGTCCTAGAGCATGCTCATATTTCTTTGAAAAATGTGTTGCGGTTCCAACTTGAATTCTCCTTTTGGGTCCACTTTCAATACACACCATTCAATCACATGATCAACATATTTAACCACTTCTTAAGCAATGTCACATGGAAAAATATCATGGAATTTCACTATCAAAGGTAGTGCAAGTCGATAGGCTACTCACCCAATCCTCTCAATAATCTTGAAATGTCCACAAAACCATGGTGCTAGTTTGGCACATGATCCAATCCACAAGGATTTCTTCTTTAGTTTGATGTACAAGTACACCTATTCCCCAACCTTGAACTCCTTGAACAACCTATTCTGATCAGCATATCTATTCTGCCTATCCTGTACTGCTTTCAAGTTCTTCTTGATTACATGCATTTCCCAATCCATGTATGCCAAGATGTTCGGTCTAATAAACACCTTTAACGGGATTGCTCCAACTGATGGGAGTATTACAAATCTACCCATACAATGCCTCAAACAGACTTATCCTCAAGAATTCCTAATAGCCATTTTTACAAGAAAACTCTACGAGTGGAAAGGTACTCTTCCACTTCCACTACTGATGAATCATATACATCCTCATCATGTCCTCCAATATCCTAATTACCCTCTTTGTCTTACCATCTTTCTGTAGATGATAGGTCATACTAAAGGCAAAATCTATTCCCAACCCTGCAAATAAGTCCTTCCAAAACTTGGAAGTGAACTTCATATCCCTGCTTGACACAATCTTCTTTGGAACTCCATGAAATCTGACCATGTCCCTAATGAAGGCCTATGATACATCACTTGTTGATAATGTAGACTTCACTGGAATGAAGTGTGATACCTTTGTCAACCTGTCTACCACTACCACGATGGAATCATGTTGTCTCACTGTCCTCAGAAAACTTGTGATAAAATCCATGGAAATGACCTCACATTTCCACTCAAGAATTAGAGTTGATTGTAGCAGTCCACCTAGATGCTTACACTTTACTTTTACTTACTTGCAATCCAAACATCTAGCCACAAAATCTGCTACATCCTTCTTTAGATTCAACCAATAATAGAATTTCTTCACTTGTGTCAAAGTCTTATGATAGTCTAGGTGACCTGAATATAGTTTCGTATGAAAATCCCTCAAGATCAGCTTCTTGAGCTCACTATTGTCTGACACATATATCTTGTCTCTAAATTTGATTAATCCATCTTTCGTGAGACACTATTTCACATATTGTGCACTTATACTTGCACATATACTTGTAACTCTTCCTATACATGTACCTGTACCACTACTTGTACCTGTACCTATACCACTACCTATACCTGTACTAGTACTCTGATGCAACCTATGCAAAATCTCCATATACGTGACATCCTACTAACCTACCTACAATATTCTATCCTATAAATGTGCCCCATAGGAGCTCATAGTTGTTATATGATTTACCTGTATCCCCCTGCTAAGAGGATCTGCCAATCTATTCTCTTTACCTTAGATATACCTGATCTTGAAGTCGAACTCATTGATCATGGCCAACCACCGAGCTTTCCTATCATTCAGATTCATTTGGTCAAATAGATACCACAAGCCATTGTCATCACTCATCAGTACAAACCTCCTACCTAGAAGGTAGTGCCTCCACATCTTCGATGCATGTATGATTTTTTCCAACTCAAGATCATGTGTCGGGTAGTTGTACTCATGCTCATTCAACTTTTTCAACTGATATCATACCACCTATCCATCCTGCATAAGGACTCCACTAAGTCCTCTCTTGCAAGCATCTCTACATACTACAAACTCTTTCTCTAGATCTGTAATCGGTGCATGTGTCAACAACTTCTTGTGCTGCTCAAAACTATCCACACACTCCCCTTCTCATTCAAACCTCTTACCTTTCCTCTGCAATCATGTGATAGGATAAGAAATATGTGAGAAGTTTCTTATGAACCTCCTATAATAACCTACTAACCCCATGCAATATCTTACGTCATCAACATTTCTAGGAGCTGCCCACTCCATGATAGCTCTTACCTTTGATGGGTCAACTGCTATGCCATCCCTGGAAACCACGTGTCCCAAGTAGTGTACCTTAGTCTAAAAGAAACTATGCTAGCTAAGCTTTGCATGCAACTAATTCTCTCTCAACAATCTCAACATTTCCACTCAATGCTTGGCATGCTCTTCTTTTTTAGAATATATCAACATATCATCAATGAGAACAATAAAAAAATTGTCCAAATATGGATGCAACACACTATTCATCAAGAACATAAAAGTATCTAGAGCATTACTGAAACCAAATGGAACTGCAACAAACTCATAATGCCCATATCTAGTTTGGAAAACTGTTTTGTAGATGTCCTTTTCTTTAATGTGTACCTGATGATGTCCGGATCTTAGATCAACCTTTGAGAACACTCTGCTCCCTTCAACTAACTGAAAAAATTATAAATCCTTGGTAATAAATACCTATTCTTAATGATCACTTTGTTTAACTTCCTGTAATCAATGCACAACCTGAGAGTACGATCCTTCTTTTTCAAAAACAGTACTGGTGTGCCACATGGTGATACACTTGGCCTAATGTATCCATTTTCAAGCATTTTATTCAACTGCAACTTCAACTATACCAACTCAGGTGTACTCATCCTATATGGCACCCTTGATGCTGGAGCTGCCCCTGGCACCAACTCAATAGAAAAGTCAACTTCCCTGTGCGGTGGCAACGGTGAAATATCCTTAGGAAATACATCCTAAAACATATATAGGACTGGGTACCTGCTCAAAAAAAATTCATCCTCAACCTCCTTACCTTTGTCACAAGAAATATGCACTGTAAGTAACACACACCCTTTCCTATGACTATGCTTGGCCTGCATAGCTGTCACCATTCTAATTGATGTTGACTTCATCTTACCCTACAAAACTTTTTGTTCCCCATTGTCATCCAAGTGCTCAATGGATTTGTGTTAAAAATCCACCTTGGTTCTATGAAGGTACAACCAATCCATGCCCAAGAAGATACTATATGATCCCAACGATAATACATTCAAATGTGTTGAGGTAGGTATACCATTCAAATGAAACGTACAAGCTCTTACCTAGTGACGAACTAGCTTCTTCATATGTGTAGCCAACTGCATTAACCAAGACTCTAAATGTACTTGTTTATTCAAACCAAAATTATCCCCTAAGTAAAGATTAACATAGCTATAATTATATCTAAGGTCAATCAAATTAGAAACAACTTGATCACAAAGCTTACAGTCCATCTAAATGATAAATGCCTAGTGACCTGCATGTTTGTTATCTACTGCTACATAGATCCTAGGAATACTCTTCCCAACATCTCCTACTCTTCGTGTGCCTTTAGCACTATATATCTACAATCTATGATCCTGATGTTGTGGACAATCTCTCCTATGATGATCTTTGCCATAAGTCCAACACTCTACAGGCTTTCAGCATGCATCCTTCTTTTTTTCTCCTCAGATCGAAGTCCTTGTCCTCTGTCATATGCGTTGAACTTATTAAATAGTGTTGTATTCTATTTATTACATGTACCATGAGGTATTTCTCACTTCTTGTCCTAATTTCCTTTATTCTTATCATTAACCTTCCAATCCAGCTTAGTCTTAGATCTACTATTCAATTGTTCATAGAAATGCTTTAACTTTCACATGGCCTCCTCTAATGATCTAGGCTCATCGAGCTCAATCCTGTCTTTGAATGCAATCGGTAATATACTAATGAATCTCTAAATATTGGCCTTATCCTCCTTGAGGTAAGTCATATACCTCAATATCTCAAAAAACCTACAAGTGTACTCCTCATCTGTCATCGATCCCATCTTTAGCTCATCGAATTCTTTTGCCCTGTCATCAAAGTACTTCTCTAATAGATACTTCTTCTTGAATAGTCTCTCGAACTTATTCCAAGTCAAGGCCTCCTCATGAATACCTCTGACATTACTCACATCTTCCCACCAAATATCTGCTTTACCTTTAAGACTGAATGTAGCTATTCTGGCATTTCATGTTCTCTAAGTAATCATGCAACTTGAAGAACTTCCTCATACCAAGAAACCATGCCTCTATATACTGTGATTTCTTCATCTCTCCATGAAATGTAGGTGGATTTTCTTTCTTAAACTCATCCTACAAATATCCCCTATCACTCCTCATGTAAGTATGATAACAATGTCGATCATCATGCTTATTAGAACCAAAACTAGAATAGTACCTACGTCCATCAACTCTCCTATTCGAAGTATCCATAGACCTTCCATCTCTAATTGTATCATCTTTATCTAACCTATAACCACCATGATACCTACTTCCATATGCCCCATTATTTTTTTCCTCTTGCTCATGGTTGATCTCAAGGGGTCCTTGTCACTTTAATTCTGACAAACTCTGAAGTATTAGTACATTTACCTCTACTTGCTTCTCCTGTGCTTGTATGATTCTATCATTATATTCCTTACAACTCCTTATTCTACCTTTAAGCTTCTTAGTGTGTCTTCTAAATCATAAGAATTCCCAACACCACACTTCTCATCTAATCCATAGGGAGAGTCTTGAGAATTGTAGTCTACCATCTTGCTAGTCATCTTTGATATTGATCTTCCTGCAAGGTATATCATGTCAGCCAAACCAAATCACAATAAACCAATGTACCTTAGCATAATTTAGGGAGGATACCTCATCTGCAAGATCAAAAAATTGACATAATACATGTATAGCATAATCATGACAACATATAGAAATATAGCACAAGCATGTAAGCATATAACCATCATTCTAGCTAGAGTTTAGTCATCAATACATGACCATATTAGATACACATACCATGACCTCATGCATGACAACGCCCACCACATCATTGTACACTTGACCACATGTGAATACTAACATGCATAAACAATGCATAATCAACCATACACTCACAATGACACACCCCACAACAACACCATCAACTTCCCATGGCGACCTCACTACAACCATAACCCATATCATACAAATGCAACAAGCACATGGTATTACAACACAAGAAACACATATGAAACCAACATGAATGCATAACCAACACACAGCCCATCTAGTCCAAGGGGTGAACCATGCTCTAATACCACTCTGTAACACCCTCCTCCCACATCTACCCAAGTAACCAGCCAACAAGGGTAAACATGTAACGAGAAGTTACTATGATATGATTTGAATCCCTATGTGTCAGTTAAGGAAGTGGAGCTGACAGAAACACACCATACAGATCTTCCACGTCAGCAACAGAACTCCCAACAGCCATCCCAACCACTTAGATAACCAACCCTTGAGACCAACTAAGTTTTCTGACCATTAAACCCCCAGACACTCCCTTGATATGGGAAAGCATGCATCTAGGAGGTTCCACATGCTCCCACAACATGGGTATGCATGCATCCAGGGAATTTTCTACCCAGTGATGTGCCTGCGTCTCTGAGATTTGACACACTTTTTCAGGCCTAGAGCCTAGGTCAATTCCCATAACTAAATGACACTTTTCGAACTGAAATATAACCACAGAAAAATGATACAAATGCAATTACTTGAACAAGGACTCGACTAGAGCCCTACTATCCATGATATGAATTCCATCAAACATGCCACAAATATGTAATCTATAGGTTTAAACAACATATCTAAGCATAGCGGTCTCATACTCATCTGAGAATCGTTAAGAAGCATTGGTACCTCAATAACTTAGCTGTCGTTTCATCCATTAGGCCATTGATAAATTGTTCATTCATTTAAAAGTAAAAACTTGATGAGAGCTATACATAGCCGTTGTAATGGTACACATGCATAACGACCATAATAAAATTGGAAATTTCAAGGAAACAACAACCATATAGTCCACATATAATAAACTAGTACAATAGTCATGAAATAACAAGGACAAATAACCTCATATTAATGATGATAACGTCATATTAATGATGCAAAGGGAAAATAGTTGTGGGATTTCCATGAACCACCCAACCATAGACATGGTTGAGCCAAATATCCCTTCAGCAAGTAACCCCCATGTCATATTCCAAACACAAATGTTGAATCTCATCAAACACATCAATCAAAACCATCTAGGACTTCTAGAGGCCAAACCATCTCAACCCACCAAACAGTGATTCAACCTTACAGTCAGACATCACAAAACATCATCAGATTGGTCTCTACCTAAGCATTCCAAGGCTCCAAAGGTTCCAATTGAGGCTTCTAGAACTATTAACTTAACCCAAACTTGTCATGGATATTCCAGAGCCTTTGTCCAACCAAGGCTTCTAGGAACTTGTAAGTCAACCCAAGCTAAAGGAAACATGAGAACCAACTAGAAAAACAAAGAAATAAACCCACAACACCATGGCTATCCAGGAAATGGAAAGGCTAGGAAAATCCACTGTCAATCTAGGAAATCCTCCATGCCAATGACAGATATGGACAAATAAACCACATGCATATTCCATGCATGCCAAAACGAGTGAGGAAAACATACATGCAACTCGGTATCTACAAGAAACACCCACTGTAGTGGCCAATCTCGATGCCCTCTTGTGCTTTCCTACTGTTCCTTTGCCTTCTTTCTCCAAGACTCTGAGTATGCAACACTCTCTAGGATTGCTCCAAGAAAACTCCAAGTGTGCAAAAGTATGAGAGAGAGATAATAGAGAGAGAGCTCCGAAACTGAACTGACAAAAGTCTGTGAACTAATCCTTAGAAGCCTTTTTATCAATAAGGCCTCTATTTTCTTCCTTTTCCATTATTTTCCTTCATTTTCCTCCTCACCTGCAATCTGTTACCTTTCACCTCCCTTTTCTCCTAATTTCCATTATTTTCATAAATATATGTGCCAAAAATGCCATTTTTCCTTTCCAAAGCCTTTACCATTGCCTTTTCCAACTTGCTTAGCCATTGATCAATCAATAGTGATCGTCATCATTATGCTTTTGCCCAACATTCAACTTGGAATACGTTTCCCATCAACTGTGGTTACTATTTTTCCTTTGCTAACTTTTATTACATGGAATTTTCACTATTTTTGTTACAAAAGCATGCCTGTAGAGCATGTTAGCACTCCTTAGTTTCCCAAGGCTGAGAAAAGAAGCCAAGGATGTAACCTGATACCAACTTTGGACTTGGTAGCTAGCCCTACCAAATCAAATAGGGCTCTCTCTTCAATCTCACAACCAATTAAATGACTGGAGAGGAAAATAAATCTTAGGTTAGATATTAAACTCACTAGAGTTTGATTTTTAGGGTTTGCTAGATCAAGGTCATAGGTCTAAGAACTAGGTTAAGGTTTCGAAAGATCAGTTGCAGAGATACAATGGGGAAAGTTAGGTATGATCAGTGAAATATTTGAGTTGTCATTGTGGGATAGGGTTGAGAAATGGGAGGATCAAAATGAACATAAACTTATGAATTCTTTTATCATAAGAAATGAAACATAAACATGAAGATCTCATCAAAACATAACATAAAACTATAAAATCTGCTTAAAAACTCATGAGATGATCACATGAAAGCATACATATGGTAGAAGAGACAAATAATTATTCAAAATAATGATAAAACTAAGAAAAAACACTATCACTAAGCATAACACAAGAATCCAAAGATAATAGCTGCATCTGCCTGTATTATTCCTACAAAACTATGGTGTACACTAGCTCCAAGCTTCTGAATCTCAAGTATCCAACCCTTCTTTTGACTTCAATCAAGCTTCAGATAGATGAGAAACTGCATTCCCCCTCTCAGGGGTTAAATCCATCATCATAGGAACTAATTACATGAATATCTCTAACCATACCAAAAACTAGGGATGTTAGAAACCAACTCCCTGTTTAGACTTAACTGACTTAGTTACCTTTACAAACATTGATTAGAATGAAATTTACATGAAATTGACATTTACCATCACTATGACACTTAATTACATCATGTAAACTCTTATGAAGACACATTACACCAAAATAAGTTGACTTTGACCAAGAAAAACTCAAAATTTGGCTTTCCCACAGAAGCGTAGCGAAATACATAGAAGCACAACGTGGTCTAGTAGAAGCACAACATGTCTTTGAGGACATATTTTGATGGCTTTGGTGTACGTTTGAGAGAAAATAATGGTTGGTGAAGGTATTTGAGGATGTGTAGAAGGCCTCTAAAGATCCAGGCTTGCAAAAATCTACCTCCAAGGCACCCAAATATTCAATCTCCTAAGGCTACTCCAGAAGCCCAACGTGGGGTCCAAAATAGTTGCAGAAACATGAAAAATTACTCGTTTTTTGCCTTCTTATGCTAACATGAGAGAAAAAGTACATATATGTAATGTAGAGGTGAAAATCTATCCACACATATGTTCCATTACTCATTTTGATGCTCTAAGAAAAAGCGCAATGTGGCCACGTTGCGTTTCTATAGGGTCACATTTACGGGTTTTCTGTAAACATAAGGCTCAAATATGGAGAGATATATCTCTAACCATAAATTTTTTTACAAAATTGGGAGAGGTTTTTGTATATAAGGTTGTAACCCCCCTATGTTTTGTGAAATTCCTTCCCATATTCTTGCAATCCAAGTTTGACATTGGTCACTAAAAATACAGCGACAAATTGCAGAAGCACAACGTGCTCATAGTAGAAGCCCAATGAA
>APFE030285495.1:0-26180 GCA_000404065.3 Pinus taeda
TAGTCACCTGGAACCTTGTACCAGTGTAATGAATAGTCCAGCAACCAGCAACAAGATCTCCATGCAATGCTCTGTTTTGTAGCTTCCGACCAGGAGCTAAGATTTTAAGTAGAGATGCCTCGCCCTTATTGCTGGGGCGAACAAAACCTTCATCTAGACTGTACTTGGTGGCATGGAAAATGCCAATTCGAAAATTGCCATTTGCACTTCCCTCTTCAATTGCATTTGCTGAGAGATGTTCTTTATAAATAAAGTCTTTGTGAGAGGTTGCCCCAGATTGTTCATCAATTACTGTATCTTCACTATATATTGTCATGTCGAGGAGCTACACAACTCAGAAACAGAAACATCATGACTCCAGGAACGATTAAAATTTTCAACAGCATTCAACACCTCCTTTAGAAGATTCGTTTAATAAAAGCTAGGTATAAATAGAATGCTCATCAACATAATAAAAGTTTTGACGCCTTTTATCCAGAAATAGCAGCCTTAAACACGTCCAATTTCGAACGATAGGAAAATCCCCTGTTCTTCATCACACGACATATGGACGCTGAAACCACCCCTGCTTCCAGCAGTAATAGTACAAGAGTTGATGTAACAAACTCTGACTTTCCATCGTCCTCGGACTTGGTTTGCCACACAATTCTTCTTTGATCATGAATATGTCAGACCAGCTAAACACCGCATTCCTTGAAGATGCAACTTTTCATGAAATCCTTCGGCCGTCAAAAGGCGATCTGAGTTATGATGATGATGAGAAACACTTTGACTTGAGCTTAAATACAGTCTTCAAAACCCTCCCATCAAAACATTAAAATAAAGCAAATTGAACTTTTCATTTTTCAGGCGAATGTGTTTGTCGGAGCACGAAAAGTCCACAATCATGGTAATTATTTTCTTGAGGTACCTCGAGAGAAATAAATGTCATACGCCATATGTCTCTCTCGCCATTCGTCCCAGAGGAAACTTTGGATGAGTTTGCTAATTCATGTGCAGTATGCACGGTGTTTTTGATTGATTGCCATTTGCCAAGACAGCGTAAGAACCATTGGCTTTGTCCTACGCTTGCCATCATTTACAATTGAGCAAACTCGGGTAGCATATGAAAGAAAATTATGGGGTTCATCCATAATGGATTCTGCTGGGGATATATTTCCAAACATTAATGTTTTGGCATCGCCATCAAGTGAATCACTCATTAGCATCATGAGCTTGTGATTTCTGTATGCTACCCTTCAGAAGCCAGTGCACTAATAACATCCCCCGGGGCTGAAAAAGACCAATTGATATTCTGAGCCACTTTCATTTGATTGCCTGTTGATCGTGTTATTTTATGTTAACTTAATGAAGACATCAACTTGCAATACTTTACAAGGCCCACAAAACCTGAAAAGATTGGTAAGGCATTGATTAAGGATTGATAATTCAATTACATTAGTGCTGTTATGAACTAAGCATGACTCGGCATGATAAATCTCATTTTCATCGAGTACTGCAACCTCTGTCTCACAAATAGAACAACAAACTGGCTTGAAAACTTCATCTCTTAATTTTTCATTTGCATCTTCAGGCAACTTTGCACAGTATTTATAGATAAGACTGATACTGGAATCACAGGTGACGGTAGCTCCAGATGATGAAACACGATAAACATTTGTTTCAACAGAACTTTGCTCTTGAATACAAGGTATATGATTTAGGCTATTCACAGTCGTCTCCTTCATTGATTCCTCATTCCTGATTATCTCATACAATAGCTTTTGTTGCTTCTCATTACCTCTCTCAAGAAGAAGGATAAAATTTGATTTGTTTTGACGAACACGCCCACGAAATTGAATAAAGCTCCTTACTGTTTTTGGCAAATCAAAACGGATGACACAGCTACAATTTCGCACATCAATGTATTCTTTAACAACATCGGTGGCTACCAAGACATTTACCTTGCTATGCTCCTCCATTTAAAAATTGGCAGATCCACCTTGGTCCCATCTGAGTTGCAACACATTTCATTGTCGCAGGAGGATAAGAACAGGCGTAATTGCAGTGAGGGCAGCAATTTCAAGAATTGATGTACCATTCAAGTTGTTGACAAAATCTTTCTTAATCTGCTTGTGAGGATTGAGGCAAGTACTGTAGGACTCCATTGATATATTATGAAAAGTGAATATTCTGAATTGTGCTTGTGCAGGGATACGGGCTTGAAGGCCAGTTGAAGAGCTGAAGATAAATTACATAATAGAAAAAGCAACATTTAAATGATTTCTTCTTCAAAACTCTGTTTTGAAGAAGAATCAATCTCTGAGAGGAGGCGGAGTCTAACACCTACATTGATTTTTATTGCGTACATGATAATTCACTCCTATATACACCATCTTTCGCTTACACTTTCAGATCTACTCATTTTCAAGTTGTCCTTGGGCATATTTGGGTTACCTTAGCTTAGATCTTACTTTCCTCGGCATGCTCTGTGCATTCTTGAACTCAAGGCTCTGCCTTGGCTCCAGTAATTGTGCAGAGGCTATCTATCACTGGCCTCCAGCTATGCTCTACGTATTTATGGGAGACAATTCCACATCTTTCCAATTAAGATTGCACAATGCACAATCCCGGCAAGTAGTCATGCTCGACTAGCAACGCATTCTACAGTTCATGTCCATAGACAATCGAGCAAGACTATGCTATATGTAGTTCAAGACAGTAGTAGGTCTCATTGGTAGCTGGGACTATGTAATGTGTAGTTCCAGCTGATAGTCTCCCATCTCTAAGAGTCACTAGTGCACAATCTTTCCCAGCAGTCACCCAAATTTTTCCATGATCTGTCCTTGAAGTGCTTTGTCTTTTTAACCTGACATTTGTTTGTTGTAAGTGTCCATTCTGTCTCCAAGTACATTAGTTGTTGAGAAGTCACTCAGAAGTATAGGCATCATGGTTTGCAAGGGAGCTGGATCAACAGTCACTATAGAGAGCAAGACTAGAGGCGTGGTTTAACAGGTGACAATAAACTTTCCCATATATTCTAACACACAATTGTTCCTAGAGAAGTACATAAAGGTCACATGGTAGGAAATAAATGACATATTTGTAGGCACTTTCAAGGAAGATCTGGAAGATCGACAAGTCTATCTTAACATTCACAAGTTAGGCTTATACAGGGTTGCATGCAAGTACCCCACCTTCCCATGGGCAGATATCATTCACTGTGTTGTCTTACATATCGATCTCGAGATGATGACATTGAGTAGCACTAGTGGGACACAACTTGCCACCTTCAAGATGGAAAACTATCATCATCTGTATCACTTTTCGCAACCAATGAATTATATGGATACATTGTTCTTCACTCCGAACAATAATTTAAACTCTAGAGATATCATGAAGCGTTGGATAAAAGATGCATTGAAGTTCAAGATGACAACCAACCAGGTCTCCAAGGAAAAGTCACTTAGGAAGGCTTAACAACTCCTAGTCATCTTTGCATGTTGCTTGTATGGCCAAGAGAGCACGAAGACCTTCCCATAGAGTTTGGTTGTTATGATAGATCAATTGGCAAATGAAGGAAGGTCTTTCAAATGGTTAGACCTATTGGCTCTTCGGCTGAAAGTGCATGTGTCAAATTCCCGGAATCCACCTAAGGATGGGAAAGCAAGAGTCTATATGTCTGCGTACCTTCTTGATTCAATCTGTGCCAAACAACAGTTCCCTGGCATGAGTTGGACATGGGCACCATCATAGGAATTTGTTAATGTTTATTGCCAGTTTCTCTCTAAGTGCATCTATAAAGGATTCATAAAGAGGTTGTTTGACCACTTCATCGTGCCACTGTACAAGATGATATTTGAATAGGACCCACACTACATGTCCCAGGAAGCGATGCGGGCATTGCTTGACATTGCATATTGGTATGCCTCACCCAGTTGCACCTTCATTAGGATGTTTGGTGTGGAGAATCCTATGTATGAGCTACCGAGGTTTGCCATAGACAAGATGGTCATGCAAGAGGTTTCATACCACATTTCCACAGGGTAGTTAGTAGCACTCCACAGGAGGAAGAAGGCACCATGGCCTACTCTTCCTTTGTGGATTTGGTTGTAGGAGGTCTGTACCTTGAAATATCTAGATGTCGAGACTGAGGACTTGAAGAAGTTCAGATTCAACACCAAGAGTTTCAATCCCTATGATGCTCACTACATATGCAAGAACCACTATGTGAATCTATACTTCCCATCGGTCCATGATGCATTTGATTAGCTAGAAGAAGATCCTTGGAGGTATTGCTATAACGCATCTAAGCTTAATGAACTGGTAAACATGGATGTAGAATGGAAAGCGGCACTGTAGGTAGCAACAACAATAATAGTGAGAAGAAAATTGACACAAGGCAAAGGCAAGAGGAATATTTCCCAGAGCACAGAGCCTAAGAAAAGCTACAAGCTCAAATAAGATCCACTTGCTGAGAGAGTAGCTTTGGAGATATATGTAAAGAGGCAACACCATGAAATGAGAGTAGCACAAAGAAAGAAGGAGAAGCAAATATTGGAAGAAGCATAGAGGAAGTTGCACAAAATGAAGAATAACTTGAAATAAGAACAAGATCTCAAGAGGAGAGAAAGGGAAGAAAAGCAGAAATAGGAACAAGAAGAAGGACAAGGCACACTGATAGAGAAAACTGCACAGATACAGGTTGAGATACTAGTGCAACCAGCAGATGAAGAACAGGCTGAGAAGGTGCAGGTTCAGGAACTTTCCCAACATGTTGAGCAATTGGTTGAGGAAACATACATGGATATGGAACAGGAACTAGAGGACCAAGACACCGATCTCATCTCGAGAGCATCTGAGATCACACCACAGTCTCCGCCACCACTAAAACCAAAACTAGTCCTAAGCAAGAAAGGAGAAGTTATTCTCCTTGATGATGATCTAGAGATGGATGTGTATAATCTGGCATTTGACGGGACATAACTGAGGCTTGTACATGCATGAAGAAAGAATCTCCTAGATGATCATACATCACCTATGCACACAGAAGAAAGGGTGATTGTACCAAATGTTAGAAGACATCCTGTTTCCATGGCTAAGGCTTCTAAAGCTTATACAGAAGCCACGAGTTCAATGGTCAAGTTCTTGAAAACAGAAAATGATCGAATAATAAAGGACTTGTAAGAGGCCAGGTAGAGAATAGAGTAGTTCAAAGGATCCACCGTGAAAAAGATGAGAAAATCAATAGTGGTGGAGATATCCACTTCAAAGGCCACCATACGGACAATGTATAGAATATTTGTCACCATGCATAAAGCGGTTATCCATCTATACGGTTTTCAGTAGCAGTGCACGCTAACAATCCAAACTCTCAAACACATTCACACTGCTATTTGTTATAGCTCCAAATCTCACTAATATGGTTTTTGATGCTGCACTCATGGCCTAGGGCAACCCCTCCTTCCAGACCTATTCCAAAATTTAAAAAACAGTGTTTTAGCCCTTATACGCAACATTGCCCTGAGTTAAACGTGTGTCTACACGGGTAGGCATATACCCAACCTGTGTATATGTATTAAAACACTTTAAAAAATATAAAACTCCTTAATTTCGGGCGGAGATCGCGGGTTTTACTTGCTGATCACCTGTTAGTGCCTGTGGCCCAATTGTTCCCAACCAACTCCCAACTAAAAAACTACTTTGGGAGAGGTATAAAAAGACCTCAAAGGGAAGGCCTAAGGGAGGAGAGAGGAGAGAAGAGAGAGAAAGGTTATTATACTGAGATTTTCCCCTGACCAAGTCTGAAGACCCTTGTGCCTTCTGCACTTCCCCCATTTGTACAGGAAGCCCTTGTTTCCTTATGTGTTGATGTTCATCCACTACTTATGACACCATGGAGTAAGTCATGGAAGGAGTTTGCTAAAGGCTTGAGGCTGGATGGATCTGGAAGGAAGCTTTGCTTGGAGCCCGCGAAAGGTTACTCAGGTGAAATTATTCCTTTTATGGATTTTATTTGTCTATAATAAAATAAACACATCTTGGTTCCTGATATAAATCCTTTTTATGTTTATGATATTCATGTTGGAATTCATATGTGAATGGTTGTTTAAATTTCATAACTAACTACCTTTCTTTATAACACGAAGATGATTTCTTTATAAGTCTTTGTCCATATACTATTGTGTTCTTTAGAATTGGTTGTTTTGCAGGACAAAGGAGCGAAAGGGACTTGAAGAAGGGTTTGGACCCTAAAGGACCTTCTCAAACATAAGACCCAAGGTATGCCCCTCTTACTATAGAATTTTCTTATAATAGCATAATGTCTGTGTGAATGTGTGTTTCTCTTTATAGACAACTTTCAGTCTGCTAGGGTTTCAACCCAAAAGCCCTAGGGGAGCATTTCCCTCAACAAAATTGGCGACTCCGCTGGGGACAACACTCTTGTTATTCCTAGTTTGGTTGTTTTTCAAGCCAATCAGGGCTCAGTTGCCTGTTTGCTTGCTGTTGTTGTGTGGTCTGTTCTTGAATTCTACGTTTTTCCAGTTTCTTCAGTTTGTTTTTTATTTTTCTTGAAATCTTTTATATACGTTGTTTTTCTTAGTTACAGAAGCATATATACGCAAGTTTCCTTAAGTTAACCCACGTATACGCATGTTTCCTTAGGATCAGTCACATATACACGCAATCTGTACATAAGTACAGTCGCGTATATCTTGCAATTTTCAAGATTTGTAAATCTTTTTGTCTCTGAAGGCCTGTCTGGTGGTTTGATTCAGTCTGAAACAGTCATTTTCCAGTATCATTTGTTTGTTTTACAGCAAGAATCTTGCTCCAAATTCTCTCTGATTGTAAGGGGTATTGGTCTTGTTTTTGTTGTTGCAAGCATCATCGTTTTTTGCTAAAGCGGGCAAGATTTCTTGCTGGAATCTTGGCTGCTCTGATTCTTCATGGCAGAAAGATTGGTCTCAATCTTTTTGTTGAATCTTGCTGTAGGTGATTTTTTGTTTGCTTGACAAAAAAACCGCTTTTTGTGACCATCCACTTCTTTGTTTCATGAAATTTGTTGATTGATACTTTCTTGAAATTTGTCTTTTTAATGTTTTTGGTCCTTGTTGCCAAAGCTTTCATTGCTACTTTTGATTGTTAAGAGCATCTTTAAACATATTTATGTTTGTTGAGTTTTCATCCATTGTGTGGTGTCAACTTGCAAAACTGTTTATTGCCTATTTTTCAATCACAAAGTTTCAGTCCTGTTGAGAGCATTTTGGAAAAGACTCTTTTGTTGTTGCTTTGAAGAAAACTTTTTGAAAAACTTCGTTTTGCTTTCTTGAACTTGGTTTTCATTTGGTTTCCTTTTAGTGAATGAAAGTGCTTTATGTTTGTCTTGGAACTTGTTTTTATTGTTTAGACGAAATGAATGGTAGCATCTCATATTCCATCTAGACATTTTAAGTGGCAAAATAAAAATTGATAAGCAAGCAACTTTCACTTCTTATTTTTAGAGTTGTTTTGAATCTTGCATCAGCGTATATATGTTGCATTAGGATAGATTTGCATATCTTTTTAGGCATACATAGCTTTGTTAACTTTTGCGAGTGTGAAGCATGAATTAACAAAAAGAAAAGAATTTTTTTTTTATTAGAAGTTCCTTTGAACCCTGTAGAAATTGCTCTTCATTGAAAAACGAAAACAAGTGCATGTGCATATAGCTAGGATTTTATTAATTTCTTTTGCGTCAAAAACACCACTAGTTTCACTTCTGTTATCCCATGACTTAAAGAACAACCTATTTTAAAATCAAGCGCTAACTAAAATTCACTAAATTTTTTTTTCTTTTAAGTTACATACACCAACAAGTTTTAGGATTTTAGGGCCTTGGATTAGGCGAGTGGAGAGTTAACTCTCCAAGGCCATTTAAACATCAAACGTAGGATTCTGAATAACGAGTGAAAATCCAATAGCGTTAGGAAGACCAGGAAAGCTCCAGATCTAGGAGTTAAGCACGAGGGTCTGTGAAGACAGGGAAGAGAGATACCCCCTCTCCTACTTGTCCAAACTTACCTCACGACTGTTTCGCCTGGCTTCTGCGACGAGTTGGTATCCATAGTTGCTACTCCCAGGGATCTACACAGGTGGCTGCGGAGGGGAATCCCGTGGCACCTGAGGTCGATGTTGCATTACTCTCGACAATACTATTGGAGGGCACCCTTGCGAAGCTTGGGGGCTTGCACCGGCGCAAGCTATTGTTAGGAGGTCAACGTAACTTCCTCTGTTACCTTCGCTGATAGGACTGGGCCCTCATCATCCCAAACTATCTTCGGAAGGCCCCTGAATTCACTTTCTCGTATTTTGGTGTCCGGTCCTAATCACTCGGAGCGGAAATACTTGGAAGTTGCTTGACTGGCTGTTATCTTTAGGGACTTTATAATGTGTGCTCTGTGCTCTTAGTTGGCCTAGCTTTCAATTTTTTGAGTCTTTAGTTAGATCTTAACAAGAAATTCAAAGTGGCTGACCAATCATCTATACGGTCTCGAAGACTTCGTGGTCTTTCACCACCAAGTTTAGAGCCTTCTCCTAGAAGGCGTAGAGGTAATACTACTGGTGGGTTTCATCCCATGGTAGTTGACGCATCGGGGATTGATCCTCTTCTCGGGGGCATTAGTATTCAAGCAAGGCCTGGCACTTCTGCGGAACAAGAGAGGAACATTCCAGTTCTTTCTCGAGTTCGCTTACAAGCGGAGAATAACATAGAGGTAGAAGAACTCTCAAAGTCGTTATCGGCTTCAAATTCTCCCCTACCATCTAGTCATCCAGACGTATTACAATACGTTGAGACTCTAACGCATAGACCGTCAAGTCCAGGTTACGCTACGCGCTTACCATCGATGACCACTACTAGAAGAATGGCTTCTACTACAAGTGCTACAACTATGCAGACTCCAACATCGGTACAAGGGGGAGGAACGATTTCCATCTCCTCTTATTCTTTGTTTGGATCTTTTGCTAGCACATATTTAGTTGGGTCTACCTCCATTCCGTCCACGAGTGGAAATTCCCAAACCAATGATTTTGGTTATGGATTCTTCCCATTTGGTGCCCATTCACAGGGTATTCCTTTAGTTTCGTTTGGTGCCGCCACATCCATGATGAGTGGATCAGCTTCATTCCAGGGTTTTCCTTTCACAAGTGGTCATATACCACATTCCAATCCGACGATAGGATCCATGCCTTTTTCTTCTATAGGACAAAGCAACAATCCTTTCCAAGGTTGGACTAACCCTGGGGTTAGTGGCGCGAGAACTGGGAATCCCTTTTTTGGCCAGTAAGGGAATAGGCCGTACACCACAGTTAGTTCATTTCAAAGTATTCCTCCCTTAGCTTCGGCTTGGAATCCATATCAGGGGTTATCAACTCCTTATAATCCTTTACGAGGAAACTTTGCTGGTTATGGTGGATATGCGGCCGGAGTTGGTCAAACTCCAAATTTTGCTGGATCACAAGGCTTGCCTTTTGGTTTAGCTGGTTCTATTGGTTACTTTGGGCAGCCTGGTGCCTTCCAAAATCCAGGTCAATCTTTTCAAAACTTTGGGAGTTCCTCCCAGTCTGGGTGGAATCCCTAAGGTCCTCCTAGGTTTCCGTTTCTAGCAACATTGAACTTGCCAGATGTCACTAAGTTAACAAACGATCCAATCAAGTACAATCCGGCTTGGCCTTCGGTCCCAACCAAACTCCCTTCGGAAATTCTAAAATTCGAAGGGAAGAGTGGTGAGGATGCAGGTGACCATGTAACCAAATTCCATTTGTGGTGCTCATCTAATTCCCTTATCGATGACTCGATTAGGTTGAGACTCTTTCAACGCATCTTGACTGGTAATGCCGCCAAATGGTATATAGAGTTTCCAGGGGGTAGATTTACATCTTTCACTGAATTAGACAATATTTTCTTAAATCATTTTCAGTTGCCTATCCATTATGATGCCGGAACTGAACTACTGGCCACTTTTCGTCACGATAAGGCAACTCACATTTCTGACCATATTCAGGAATGGAGACGGAGAAAGAGGCTCATTAAAGCCAAAATCCTTCCGGAGTACCGTCTTGAATGGTTTTTGAAATCCTTACAACTTGAGATCTCCAAGGATGTCTCCATGTTTGGAGTCTATTCTGAGGAGTAAGCCATTTTTATGGCCCAGCAATTAGAATTGAGCTACTCTCAGTCTGGGATCCTACAAAAATACTTTCCAGATGCTCCTGTGTCTAAGGTTGATGTAGCTAAGTCGAAGCCAGGTCCCCACGCAAATGGTATTGTTGGGTCGGTAGACACGAATACAGTGAACTTCTTGAACCAATTGCAGCAATTGTCTTTACAAACTGCTTCTAACAACCAAGTCACATCGTCTAACCCTCCAGCGTCCCAAACCTCTTCGATTAATGTCGTCCAATCTGATAACCCCAAAGGAAATCAAAATTCCTATGGGAAAAAGAAAGGGCGAGGTAAGAAAAAGAACCAGGATGGGAAGCCTGACGCAAATAAATCCAGCAGTAATGCTGGTGGTGGTAGAAATGAGTCTAAAAATAAAGTCAAGTTTCCATGCAAGTTGTGCAGTGGATACCATTTAACTCATCTTTGCCCCAAGATTGAACATGCTCAGTGCTTGTTAGGGCAGCAAGGGACTTCTAGTTCTCAAGCTATGTTAACCAACCCTTTTCCCCAAGGGCAACAACTTCTTGTTGGCACGAGTTCAAACCCTGGAACCTCTGCAGGGGGTAACCAAGAAGGGGAAAAATCATCGAATGTTTTCATGATGGGTTCTAATGTCCATGTGACTACTCGGTCACATGATTATGGTGAAGCCGAAACTTCCAAGGACAAGACTGTTCCCAGAAATACCGACCTTCATATTGAGCGACCCCCTATTGAGACTATACCACAGATACTGAAAGGTTTTGCTAAACGTGCGACTATTAATCCTAATGCTAGGGCCACCCAGAATTATTCCATTGTAGAGGATCTGGCTCAGAGTCTGTGCACCATGTCCGCTTTAGAGGTTCTCCAGTCGTGTTCAGCTCAGCAAAGTGCTTTACTTTCTGCGATTGGGGCAGTCGATCCTGTTAGCGCTCAAATCTACCTTAGGCTAAAATAAGGTAAAACTCAAGGCTACATCGAACCACGCTCAGCCTCGTAGCTAGCCCTACGAGGAAAGGAGAGGGCTCTCTTCGAGTCAATCTCCGCAAAAGGTAATCGGTGAGGTTCGAGATGAATAAAATGGTAATTGATTTTAGGCTAGGTATGAAGTATAAGGAGTTTGAAATTGATTTTTTGGGGTTTTTGTTCAATCTAGGGGAAAGGCAATTTTGGGTGCGGGGATGAGACACAGTTTTTGCAGAGGTCCAATTGGGGCAAGGAAGGCGATTGTCTTGATGCTTTCAAAGAGAATGAATGGCTAGATCTGACTGGTGAGAAGTTAAGGAGAGCAAGAAGCTTTCAAGGATTCTCCATAAATATATGAAAACATGGAAAATCAAACAAACTTAAAGGCAGAGCATAACAAATTATGGATTCTACCTTAACACTTCATTTGTTCAATTGCATAAGATGAGAGAAGGAAAATGATACACGTAAACAACTTACAAATACTGAAAGAAGCACACCATCAACACATAAAGCCACATGGATCCTAAACAGTGCTACAAAATCCTGGTCTTTCCTTTGCCAAAAATGCAGAAGTGAATGTACAATAGAATGTCCTGCTTTTCCCAAGAGTCCAACCCTGAAACTGACTTAGAAAATACATAATATAGGAAATCCAACCCATTCTGTTGCCTCTAGGGGTCGATCTCATCATCCTAGGAGCTGTTTCAACCAATTCTAATCATGGAATTGAAATCTAGGCATCCAAAACCACTTGCCTCTAAAAGAAGGGAAACTGATCCATACATTAAATTTTTACTATTTTTTCAAATGGATCATCTATAACAAGTAAATAAGTGCCAAAGTTACATAATATACATCAAATTACATCAAGATGGGTCACAAATCACATCAAGAGGTGAAACTGGTCATAACTGGCCGAAATTCTGAGCTGGAAAGAGAAAGTTTGACCAAAAATCCCTATGCACCATGCGCCTTTCAGCCTGCTTTTGGGGTGCTTCCTGACATCCAAATCAAGCTCACAATAGCTGGCTGGAAAGCCTTAGATGTCTTCTATCCAGCCCAAGTTGAATTTATCAATTTGGAGCTCATTTGCCCCCTCAAAATGTCATTCTCCCAGAAGTACTTCCTGTTGGTGCAAAAGGTGGGACAAAGGTGGTTTTCCTGGTGTTTTTGGGCCTTTTGATCATCCAGAACTTGATGAAATGCTTTGGAAATAGTTGAGAATGTATAACTTACCATGATAAACCCAAAAATATAAAGTTTTCCTTCAGCAAGTGTCCCCATCAAAAGCGAGCGCGTTGACGCGTTACGCGTTGAGCCAAAAAACCTGTTTTTAGGACAAAATTTTTCAAAATGACAAAAATTTCTCTGAACTTGCTCAAATTCGGAGTGAAGAACCTCCATCATGTATTGTGCCCCGCCAATGAAGCCTCAACCAAGATTTGGAGTGAATCAAGCTTTTTCCTCCGTTTTAGTGCTTTTGTCAACAACCTCTTTAGACTCTTCATTTTTGCTTTGCAGACATGCATACGAGCCCAATAATGAGTTTTCATATGACGAAGCATGTCTTTGTCTCTATTTTCCTTTTCCAAAAATTTCTCCAGATGAGTGTTAACACGGATGAGCATAGACTCTCGATCAATCAATGTCATATCACCGAGTCTCTTTCGGGCTAATTCTCGATCCTCACGGATTTGTCGCAGCTCATAAAGTGTATGTTCATCCTCTAGCTATTTGTTACACTCGTCCAGGTAATTTATCACCCACTTAGCCATTTGCAATTTCTTTCTCAGTGAGTCATTCTTAGCCTTTTGCTCCCGGATGGTCTCCTTTAGATCCGAGCTAGGAGAGCTCGCATCAACATCAATGATAGTGAAATCCGTGTCCTGACCTCCTGAAGGACCCTCATCATGCATATGCCTCTTTCCCCTGTCCTGGATCTGTACCTGTGCTGAAGAAGAAGGCAAGACCCCTTCCACATCATGTGGAGATAATACTCTCGCTGCTGATGGAGTCAACGAGACCCCTTCCACCCCGGGTGAAGATAGTACTCGTCCTGTAGATGCAAATAAGGCCCTGTGGCCTCGCTGGTATGTCACATAAAATGGAGCACTTATATGCTCGGTCTCAAGAATGTCTGGCTGGTGTGAAGGCTCTCCCACATCATGAACTATCTCAGGAAGTGGCTGTGGTGCTGTGAAGAAGTCAACTGATGTATCACTATTGATCTTGATCAACGCGTAATGATATATACTTCTATGTTGCTGTGCTGGGGTCTTCCTTTGTACTAAAGCCACCATCCTCTCTATGTTGTGACACATGAAATATAGAATGTTCATCATATGTAACCTCGTGAAATGCATCAACAAACGAACATGGTACGCACAGAGACGCGAGAATCTGCCCTCGCAACTGAAATACCGAATGATGAGTTTCATCAATGGTGCAAACTCATCCCTCAGGAATCTGAAAGGAAAAACTATGCTCAGGTTTCTCATATGCCTAGTTTTGATGTATGGCTCATAGTATAATCTATCTAACTGCTGGCATTTGTTCCATTCTTCTCCTACATTTGGTATCCCGGTGGCCTGAGCAATAGTCTCTGGTGACAAAGTGAAATTTACTCCGGCGAGGCTTACACGACCATCATGTAAATGTAGAACAAATAAACGAACTAGTTCATGATGATGTTGGGTTTGTGAGATCATCTCACAGTATTGTAAACATGACCGACGCTGAAAACAATCCATTGCAAGCGGGCAAGCCTGCAACTGAGCCAAAGAAGTAGGCTCCTCCCTGACATGCTGACCACTTTTGCCACTTTTGTGAGGCCTCTGTGGCACATTACCCTCAGCTGTAGAATCACTGTCATACTCCTGCTCATAGACTGAATCCGTCTCTGACATGACTTTGAAAACAAGATATCTGGAATATGTATGTTGATATATAAAACTGTGTGTGCAATTGAATGCAAACTGCTTTTTTGCTCTAACAATGCTGTGACCAAGGGGAAAAACAAATGCAGAAGGGAATATTAGAAAAGGGAAAACATTAGGGAATTAGGGATTTTGAAATGAAATGTAATTGGGTAAGGAAGGGAAAATGTATACATATGGAAACAGGGTTTACGATTAGGGGGATATTGTATAGTTTTTAAGGAGTTTTCATAGAGGTAGGGATTACGGGTTTAGGGATCATATGATAGAATTATGAGGGGATGGGGGATAGCGGGAAGTGAGGAAAAGAGTATACCTTGGTGATAACACTGTTTTCAAACCCTAAGCAATGCTTCTTATTGGCAAAAAGGGGGTCTTTTCAAAGTCTTGTTTCAATGGGCATGAGCCATGAACCCACCACATTGACCATCAAAAACTAAGAAAAAGTAATGGAGGCGAGCCTACCTAGAAATTTGATGTGAAGATTGGGTGACTTGATGAGTTTTCAAACAAATTTCGGGCTCCCCACTGTGTGCGTCGCGCTCATCACCCAGTGTGCCGCGCGCTCCCTATGCGTCATGCGCGTGTAAATTAACACTAGCTAATGAAGCCCAGTGCGCCGCATGCACCCAATGCATCACGCGCCTTGCTGTATGGGTCGTGCGGCTCCTCAAACTTGTCAATCTGCCTTTCAAACACATCTTCTGCCCTCCACTTCACAAATTCAACTTTTGCCTTGAGAAATGGTGGAAATGAATGATCTTCCATGATTTATAGTTGAATAAAATATCTCACCAAAATAGATTTGATTTTAATAACCCACTTTCATAATGTTTGGCATTTTGGCACTTTCAGGATTAATAGACTTTTGCTTTTTGGTTTCCCTTTTAAATATGGATGAAATAATGATTTTCTTTGATATTTTTTGCAGGGATAACTGTGATATGATTTGGCAAAGGAGACCAGGGCTGCACCTGGACAATTCAAGAACTGAAATTTTTGAAATTTTTTTTACAAAAATGAAATGTCAACTTATCTTCAAAACAGAGTTTTGAAGAGAAGTCATAATCTTTCCATATAATGATAAAAATCTTTGAGATAACAACCTATCGAGGACCTCCCTCTGGCATGCTGGCTTTATTAGACTTTACAAAAACCAAATTGACTTAACCCTAGACCTAATGACCGAGAACACTTGTCATGACCTAGAAATTGAAACAGGGCTGCAAATGACTGTTTCAAGCCTTTGATTTTTCGTACATGGACCTGAACCAGTAGTGCCACGCATGAGGGGAATGAGTAACACAAACATTTTCGTCAGATTTATGGCATGCTCCTAACGAGTGCAAATGATTGAAACTGATGGGACACCTATACATGAAGTGCAAAAAAGAGTTTTGATCTCTGATGGAGGGATAACCAGACCGACTTTAACATTGGCTCCAATAGGGATGGTAGCTCCTTGGAGGTGCCAAGAACAACAGATCTCTGTGAGAGCTAGACAGTGCCTTCATCCATTGGGTTATGGAGTCATTATTTCAACACAAAATTTTGACAATTTGACTAAAAACCGAAGACCACTTTGACCAAAACTGACTCGAAACAAAAAGGACTGATACAACTGACTTGACAAACTTCAAACCGACTAACCTCCATTCTCAGAATTATAGCCTTCACTGCAGGCCCCAAATTGAAGATGAGAAATTAGTACACATGTGCAATAAAACAAAAGTAAAACGATATATACAATGATGATGAAATGAGCAGAAAATACTCAGAAGTGGTATCGCTTTAGCAGCCGACCATTAATCGGCCCTCTAGGACACTCATCTCCATTCATTTCTTTGAGAATAAAAGCGTTTTGGCCACAATACGCTGCAATCTTGTAAGGACCCTTCCATAATTTTTCAAATTTGTCGTGCTTTCCTTTGTCTTCATGTCGGGCATCCCACCTAAAAACTACCTCATCTAGCTGAAATGTGTTTTCTTTTTCCTTCCTATCATAAATCTTTTTGATGTGCTCCTGCAACTTGAAAGTATGTTGAAATACCTCCTCCTGTGTCTGTTGTAAATGAATCATCTGATTAATCCTTCTCTGCATAGTATCTTCCTCACTACGGGCTTCCTGAAGCAATTTGACTACCGGGACAACAAGCGAAGTAGGAAAAACCGTGTCTGTCCCGTACACCAATTCGAAAGGAGACATGCCAATAGACTTTTTCTGACTCACCCTATCAGCCCACAGTGCATTCACTAATTTCTTGTGCCATCCCTTTTTATTAATTTCCAGCAATTTCTTAATGATATTAACCAAAGATTTATTAGATGACTCCACCAATCCATTTCCCTGAGGATGGTATGCGGTTGAATGTCCCAAGCTGATATTGTACTTATAACAAAACTCGACCATTCTTTTTAACTTGAATGTTGCTGCATTATCTGTGATTAACTTACTTGGACACCCAAAACATGACAAAATATTGGTTTCAAGAAAAGAGATAATTACCGCATCCATGGCTTGTCGACTAGGAATCGCTTCAATCTATTTCGTGAAGTACTCCATGGCTGTCAATATCCATCTATGTTGTCCTGACGATGCTAGATGGATTTCCATGATGAAATCCAATCCCCACTGCTGAAAAGGTGCACTAATTTCAATTGGTTTGAGAGGCAAAGGCAAAGTTTCTGCTTCCCTTCGAAAATTTGGCATTCGTGACAATTCTTAACAGCCTTATATACATCTGAAAACAATGAAGGCCAATAATAACGTGCCCTTAGAATCTTATTCGCTGTGGTTTTCCAAAACAGATGGCCTCCACAGTCTCCTCTATGAAAGTCTTCCACAACTCTTTTGGCTTCCTCCTCTACCAAACAATTCAATAACATTCCACCAGGGTCTTTCCAAAACAATGCAGAATCTAGTATGTAGAATTTTGCAGCTCTCAATTTCAATGTTCTACTCTTATTTCTTGGCATTCCAGGAGGTGAAGACAAATTCTGAAGTACATATAAAATGTCAACATACCAAGGGGAAGAAAGAAACATATGAGATACTTGAAAGGATGAACTCTCCTCATCTTCATCAGACATGGAAGCAATCAAATTTATATCTAGAACCTGTGGATTTGTTTCAGCCATTAACTTTGCAAGTCCTTGTCCTTTGATCAGTTTGGTTGGTTTAATATCCACATCATACTCTAACAATGCAGCAATCCACTTACCCCGCCTTCCTTCTGGATCTGCTTGTACCAAAATATCTTTAACTGCTCCGTTAGGAACATAGGCTATAATGTGGGAATTCAATATATATACATGGAAATCTTTCAAGGCCTTTACAAGCGCAAGTGCTTGTTTCTCAATAATGTTGTATTTCAATGCTCCGTCCCTTATAATCCGACTGAAAAAGGCAATGGGCTTTTCAACTCCTTCCATTTTCTGCATTAATACAGCTGCCACAGTGTGCTCAGAAGAAAACGAAAACAAAATAAAGTCCCACGTGTAGTCTGGGCTGATTAAAATAGGAGATGAAGAAAGAGCTAACTTCACTAAATTGAATTATTTCACCGCCTCTTCGGTCCACTTTACCTGATTGTCCTTTTTTAGCATGCTCGTGATTTCTCTAAGATGCTCCGCTCGATTTGGAATGAAGCGACGCAGAAAATTCAGTTTACCATTAAAGGACTGTATTTCTTTCTTGTTTCGGGGCTGTTCAATTTGTTGAATGGCTTCAACACGGATGTCGTCTTTCGATATGATGTGGCCAAGGAGCTTTCCCTCATCCATGGCAAAAAGACTCTTTTTTGGATTCAGCGAAATGCCATATTTTCTGCACTTTTGGAAAACAACTTTCAAATGATATAAATATTCTTCATCAGAATTTGAAAACATAGTTAAATCATCAAGGTAAACAACTAAAAATACATCTTTCTCGTTGGAAAAAGCCATGTCGATTGCACGCTGAAAGGTGGCTCCTGCATTCTTCAAACCAAATGGCATTTTTGCATAATGAAACGTGCCCCACGGAGTGGTAAACACAGTCTTGTCACGATCATCTTCATGCACTAAAATTTGATTATATCCTGAATATCCGTCGAGTAGTGACATTCTTGATGCTCCAAATACTCACTACAATATGTGGTCCATTTTTGGCAGCGGATAATTGTCTTTTAATGAAACCTTATTCAAATTTCTGAAGTCAATACATAAATGGATCTCACAAGTTTTCTTTCTCACGGGCACCAAATTTGATATCCAATCTGAAAATCGGATAGGCACAATGATTCCTGACTCATACAATTTGTTTACCTCTTTTTCAATCGATGGTAGCAGCTTTGGATTGATTCTCCTCAACTTTTGACGAAAAGGCTTCTGATTTGATTTAATGGGAATAATATGCTGAATGATATTAGTGTCATATGTTTTTAAATCTGAGTAATCCCACACAAAAACTTCATAAGATAAAGACAACAATTTCACATACTCTGCCTTTACCTTTGGTGATAATGACTTTGATAATTTTACCATCTTGGGATTCTTAGTTGTCCCAATATTTACCTCTTCAACACTTTTTTTAGTTGGCCTCAATGTTGGTTTACGGGCTACATCATCTTGGTCGAAGAGTTCCTCCAAAGGGATCAATCCATTAGGAATGATGTTATCTTTAAGTTGCAGTACTTGCATTTGATTTATTTGTATATCATCACTACCATCATCATGTTCTGTATCTATGGAGGTGTCTTTGAACTTACCCTTATTTTGCAGAAAATGATTAATCTCCTCGTCATCCTGAAAGACTTGCCAACATCGCTGATTGTCTGGAACGGTGGGACGGTGTTTCACATGAATCTCAAACTTGTTGTTGGAATTCATCGGAATTTTTAAGTTGCTTGCTGCCTTAGTAAGTCCATCAGCAACACCATTTTGTATGCGAGGCACACATGTCAAGGTATGATTAGAAAATAACTTCAGAATATCTAAGACTGCGTTACGGTAAGCTCTCATGTGAGGATGCTTGGCCTGGAACTCACCCTTAACCTGCTTTATCACCAACTCTGAATCACCATAGACTGCAATCCTTTTCACTTTCAGCTTTCTAAGAATCTTAAGGCCAGCAATTAGAGCTTCATATTTCACTTCATTATTAGAACAGTCAAATTCTAGCTTGTAGGAACACACTCTCACTTTGCTTGGAACCTTATCCATAGCGGAAAATGGACTGCAAATCCAAACACCAATTCCAGCACCATCACAACCTATTGTGCCATCAAAATCCATGGTCCAAAGACCATCTTCATCGTCCTCTAAATGCTAAAATTGCGCCAGCTCTGCTTTTCCTGTTTGCTGCTCATTGTCTTTAGCTGGTTGCTCCACAACAGTTTTCTTTTCTCTCCTTTCTTTTTGCAGAATTTCTCTAAAATTCTCCGTGATTTCTGGTATATCTTTTGCCTGAACTAATTGACTATCTATATCATTAAAACTATCAGCAAGCAACACAAACGACTCTAAATCGGTATGTACATAATTTACAGGATGATTGATTGGCTTCTCTTTGCTGGTTATCATGTATTTCATCTTTTACTCTCGATATAACTTTCTCATTTGACCAAATACTGGAATTTTTGCGTAAGAGAAATCTAACTGTAGTGTACCTTTCAATTTTGCCCCCCAAGATCTTGAGAGGAGCATCCCAAATCGTGGAGGAATGTCTGCCACAACCACATCCATCAAGACATTCTTCGCTGGAATTTGGTCTAAGCTAACAACCAAATCTTTGATGAGCTCGATACACCTCACACGACTGGAATCAAATGAATAAAAATCATGATATTTCCTTGTAATGTCTAGTCCCAACTTTTCCATGATCGCCTTTGGCATCAAATTGTGCGAAGCACCCGAATCAAGCTTAGCATTATGCAATACATATTCATGCAATCTCAAACTGATATAAAAGGGAGGAACAACACTGTCAGGGGACTCACCCTCTAATGTAGGCCCAAATATCAATTCTGGCTGATCATCTTCAACATTTACCGTCTCAAACATTGGATCAAAATTCAGAATTTTGGAGACTTGACCACGGTAGTTGTTGTTCTTCATGATTTCTATCAAAGGAATGGATATTTTTAATTTGGAAATTTCATTTTCCAAACTAAATGCTGAAACTTTTTCGACTTCTTTGACCGGAACTTCCTTCTTATCCTTGATTATACTTGTTTGATTCGCCTTTTCTGCTGATGATATTTTACTAGTTGTGGGATCAATTGTCTCTTTTCCTTTCTTCTATGGTATGGGTGAATCCGTCTTCGGTGCTGTAGCTTCTTTTATTTTCTGAATTGGATTTATGGGCACATCTTGGTTTCTCAATGAGTACTGCTTCTGTTGAGTGGACAAAGCATTCAAATATCCTCTTTGGTAATCATCTAAATCTGCATCATTTGCTAAGATGAAATCTTCATCTTTCTGGGCAGCTGAACTTTCTCCATACTCTTCATCCTCAGTGATGTAAATGGGCAGATCGTCGGGAGTAAAGAAGTGATTTTGGTCCCCTACTACATCAACATCATCATCTGAATCTTGACTCACAAAATTCTGCAAAAGAGGAGTCTTAACCTGCTGCTGGGCTACTGGCTCTTGTGCTCTTTGTTCACGCTGCTTAATTCTGAACCGTGGCTGTTGCTGGCCACGGTAATTTGGATTACGAATCTGCGTTTTTGATTTATCAAGGTTCATTCTTTTGAACATTTTTTCCATCTCATGAAGCCAAGGCGGTTCTGATGTAGACTCTTCCTTTATAGTCACTCTTTTCTTTGCTTTCAACCGTGCTCTCTTATCATTCAGATTCGCCTCAACACTAACGGCAATCTTTTGCATATCTTCTAAAGTAGGCGGATCTCTGTCTCATAGTGAATAAGGCATCTCCGGATCAAAACCATCTGGGAATTTAAGAAGTGCTGGCCTTTTTGACGGTCTTAAGTCATCTGGAATTGCATTATACACTGCATTAAATCTGATAATATAATCCTGAACGGACTCACCAGGATTACGCTTGATGTTGGTATACTCTGAAGTGATTTGCAATGGATCTTTCTTCATTTCCCACCGATCTAGAAACAAAGTTTGAAGTTCCTGTAATGTGTTGATACTCCTTGCTTGTAAAGCTCTGAACCATTTACGAACCTCTCCTCCAAAAGTCTGGGCAAACAATCTCATTGAAACATTTTCTACATCAATTTCATGCAGGTCCAAAAAGTCTGTCATTCGGACAATATGCTGCTAAGTGGATATACTTTGTGGTGTGCCATCGAATATAGGAATCTTACTCTAATAATCAGCAGGCATAGAATCCAAATTGGTTGGCAAAGCAAGGGGTGCAAATCTGGCAGCTATGGCTCTTGGTGGATTTGTACTCGGCCTTGGAGATGTTGGGGGAGTATGCGTAGCTGAGGTGTGAGGTGTATGAGGAGGTATGTGTGGAGGAGATGCAGTTTTAGGCGTAGAAACAGTGGATGAAGGTGAATTGACTGCAGACTTTTGATAAAAAATAATAGGTTGCACAGGGATGGTGGGAATGAAAAGTGGTTCAGTAGGATCTCTAGAGGTGGATGCCGTAATGGATGATCCAATGGTAACAGATGCAGTTTCTAGAAAATCAATGATATTAGTAACCTCAATTGTAGTTTGGATCTGTCTTAAAATAAAATTCTCAATAGACTTGTTAGACTTTTTGATTTGAAGAGCGGCAGTGAAATCAGGATTTGGAACTATAGAATCAAGAGCATTTTCAGACTTGGTTTTGAACAATGACAGTTCAAACTTTTCATCAAAAGCAAGTTCTTCAAGATTTTCAAAAATTGTAGGACATGAATGGAACTTAATCACGGGAGTCACAGAGCTTTCTTGATGAAGGAGTTTTCCAATCAAGTTCGGATTTTCGTTGGCAGGAGGCAGATTAGGATCTGGATTAGCTCTAGTATGTCTTCTTGAAGCCAGTGTGTTTTGTCAAAAGATCAAAGGAATATAAGTAATTCAGCCTATTGACTTCTAGACTCAATCATCCAAAGGCCTAAAATGAACAAGTTTGCTGGGGTGATTTGCAAATCAAGTACTCACAAGCTAACCAGAGATCGACTGAAGCAATGTTTATCTACTTCCGCTTATGCATGGCAAAAGCGTTTCGAAAGCTACCTAGCGTGACTTCAGACTCCGTCTAAGACTCATGAAAAAAACACATCAACAAGAAAACCATTGAGATTTTTCTTCCCTAGTATGGTTGCCACTATGTTAGCGCTCAAATCTACCTTAGGCTGAAATAAGGTGAAACTCAAGGCTACATCAAACCATGCTCAGTCTTGTAGCTAGCCCTACGAGGACAGGAGAGGGCTCTCTCCGGGTCAATCTCAGCAAAGGGTAATCGATGAGGTTCGAGATGACTAAAATGGTAATTCATTTTAGGCTAGGTATGAAGTACAAGGAGTTTGAAATCGATTTTTGGGGTTTTTGTTAAATCTAGGGGAAAGGCAATTTTGGGTGTGGGGATGAGACACATTTTTTGCAGAGGTCCGTTTGGGGCAGGGAAGGCGATTGTCTTGATGCTTTCAAAGAGAATGAATGGCTAGATCTGACTGGTGAGAAGTTAAGGAGAGCAAGAATCTTTCAAGGATTCTCCATAAACAGATGAAAACATGGAAAATCAAATAAACTTAAAGCCAGAGCATAACAAATTATGGATTCTACCTTAACACTTCATTTGTTCAATTGCAGAAGATGAGAGAAGGAAAATGATACACATAAAAAACTTACAAATACTGAAAGAAGCACACCATCAACACATAAAGCCACATGGATCCCAAACAGTGCTGCAAAATCCTGGTCTTTCCTTTGCCAAAAATGCAGAAGTGAATGTACATTAGAATGTCCTGCTTTTCCCTAGAGTCCAACCCTGAAAATGACTTAGAAAATACATAATATAGGCAAGCCAACCCATTCCGTTGCCTCTAGGGGTCTAGCTCATCATCCTAGGAGCTGTTTCAACCAATTTTAATCATGGAACTGAAATCTAGGCATCCAAAACAACTTGCCTCTAAAAGAAGGGAAACTGATCCATACATTAAATTTTTACTATTTTTTCAAATGGATCATCTATAAAAAGTAAATAAGAGCCAAATTTACATCATATGCATTAAATTACATCAATATGGGTCAAAAATCACATCAAGAGGTGAAACTGGTCATAACTGGCTGAAATTCTGTGCTGGAAAGAGAAAATTTGACCAAAAATCCCTATGCACTGCACGATTTTCATCCTGCTTTTGGGGCACTTCTTGACATCCAAATCAAGCTCACAATAGGTGGTTGGAAAGCCCTGGATGTCTGATATCCATCCCAAGTGGAATTTCTCAATTTGGAGCTCATTTTCCCCCTCAAAATGTCATTCTCCCAGAAGTACTTCCTGCTAGTGCAAAAGGTGGCAGAAAGGTGGTTTTCATGGTGTTTTTGGGCCTTTTAATCATCAAGAACTTGATGAAATGCTTTTGAAATAGCTGAGCATGCATAAATTACCATGATAAACCCAAAAATATAAAGTTTTCCTTCAGCAAGTGTCCCCATCAAAAGCGAGCGCGTCGACGCGCTACGCGTTGAGCCAAAAAACCTGTTTTTAGGACAAAATTTTTCAAAATGACAAAAATTTCTCCGAATTTGCTCAAATTCGGAGTGAAGACCCTCCATCATGTATTCTACCCCACCAATGAAGCCTCGACCAATATTTGGAGTGGATTAGGCTTTTTCCGCCGTTTTAGTGCTTTGCTCAACCGCCTCTTTAGAATCTTCATTTTTGTTTTGCAGACATGCATATGAGCCCAATAATGAGTTTTCATATGACGAAGCATGTATTTGTCTCTATTTTCCTTTGCCAAAAATTTCTCCAGATGAGTGTTAACAAGGATGAGCATAGACTCTCGATCAATCGGTGTCATATCACTGGGTCTCTTTCGGGCCAATTCTCGATCCTCACGGATTTGTCGCAGCTCATAAAGTGTATGTTCATCCTCTAGCTGTTTGTTACACTGCTCCAGGTAGTTTATCACCCACTTAGCCATCTGCAATTTCTTTCTCAGAGAGTCATTCTCAACCTTTTGCTCCCGGATGATCTCCTTTAGCTCCGAGCTAGGAGAGCTCGCATCAACATCAATGATAGTGAAATCTGTGTCCCGGCCTCCTGAAGGACCCTCATCATGCATAGGCCTCTTGCCCCTGTCCTAGATCTGTACTTGTGCTGAAGAAGAAGGTGAGACCCCTTCCACATCATGTGGAGATAATACTCGCGCTGCTGATGGAGTCAACGAGACCCCTTCCACCCTGGGTGAAGATAGTACTCATTGTGTAGAGGAAGTTCTTGAAGGGCACAACCAAACTTGGCACCCTTGGAATCATTAAAAATAAATAATAGTAAATAAATATAAGGAATGAAAACTAGGTAAAGTTACATCAAGGGTAAATGATGATTAGGAACCAAGGTAATTAAATCAAAAATAAAAATTTGGAATAAGGAGGATCATAGGAAGAAATAAATAGAGTACCTTTAAAATACTACCCTCCCCATGTTGGAAAATACTGGGTAGATTAGGTGGTTGAATTAGATAAAAGGGGAAGACAAACATATTGTAAGGATAAAGATTAATCCTAGACCAATTAAACTTAATTAAGAAAAGAGAAAGGTGAATTAAAATAAGAAAAATAAATTAAATTTAGAGAAACGTAGAGAAGCTCCATGTGGCATCAATCAACATAAGAATATCCCTCTAAGAGATAACCTAAGTTAATTTAGGAAGTAGATTGGGGATAAAACCTTAACTCATTAATTGACTCCAAGTAATAACCTCAATTTAAGGAATAAAAGGGGGGAATAAAGAGACAACTAGGAGAAGAAATAGGAATCTTGTGAGGTGAGGAAAATATTAGTTTTTAAATAAAAAGTTAAGTACATAATTTTGGGTGACCCTTGAGGAGAGAGTGACACATGGGTAGGTGAATAATCAAAATATTAAATAAAAAAAAACTATAGAATATTATAATTATGCATGACATGCCAAGTGTCATCTATGATGACTCTTATAAAAGAAGGGGCAAGCCATGGTAGAGGGGACTTTTTTTGGGGGGGGACCCTATTGTTGGATGGATGACATGATGTCAAAGCAGTGACTATGAAGCTATAGTGAATTTGGTGAGGTAGAGGGTTTTTAGAGAGGGGACTCTTGAGCTAAGGTTGCTCTCCTCTGCCAGCTAGATTCTTCCTCCATTGTACAACCCCATTGCAGCTCGGGGGTCCGCGGGGAAGAAGAGTACCCAAGGAGTAGGCTGGGAGGTTAACCGGTGGGTCTCGTTTTCGGATCAAGTGCGTCATCATACACTCGCGGAAGTGACGGCAACAAGGGAATACCAACGACCACAGAGCAAGCGGAGTCTCGCCCTCCGGTGTACGGTACATGTGTATTTCGTTACTACTTGATCTGAGATTAAAAATATGTAAATGTTGTGTTCTGTTCCTGAAATGAGTATCAGCAGTGTGTGTGTTGAATGAATTGAAATCTCAATGCGTTTCTTTACTGGTTGCAATTGTTGTCTACAAAAAAAAATAAAAAAAAAATAGAGTTTTAGCGGGGTCCTTCCAAGAAGGTTCTAGGAGAAAATGGAAGAAAAGAAACAATCACCAATACTCTGACACTTCCCTGGCAACGGTGCCAAAAAGATGGTGGGCTCCAGTATTGCAGCAATAATGCTACAACTCCTGGGACTCTCTTCTTTACTTTTATCAACCCGGTAGTTCGTAACAAACTTGGAAGCGACGGTGCTGTATGCACAAGTACTAGCTCTTGTCGCAACTGTCACTTGGTCAGCGAGCACAAGTCCGCTAGGAGCTTAAGCCAACTTCTATGAGCTCTTAGAAGAATCTTTTTAATTGATGGATGAAAGCTAACTCAAAGGAAGCTAATCTATTTGTGAAAAGAGATTGAAAAACTGAAGGAAAGTGCAAACCCTAGCAAACCCTAATTCTACCAGCTAGCCCTGCTGACACAAAGAAGAGAATGCAAACCACTGAAAGAGATGCC
>APFE030285495.1:26200-38563 GCA_000404065.3 Pinus taeda
GTACCCTCGTGAAATGCATCAACAAACGAACATGGTACGCATAGAGACGCGAGAATCTGCCCTCGCAACTGAAATACCAAATGATGAGTTTCATCAATGGTGCAAACTCATCCCTCAGGAATCTGAAAGGAAAAACGATGCTCAGGTTTCTCATATGCCTAGGTTTGATGTATGGCTCATAGTAGAATCTGTCTAATTGTTGCCGTTTGTTCCATTCCTCTCCTACATTTGGTATCTCGGTGGCCTGAGCAATAATCTCTGGTGACAAAGTGAAATTTACTCCGGCGAGGCTTACACGGCCATCATGTAAATGTAGAACAAATAAACGAACTAGTTCATGATTATGCTGGGTTTGTGAGATCATCTCACAGTATTGTAAACATGACCAACACTGAAAATAATCCATTGCAAGCGAGCAAGCCTGAAATTGAGCCAAAGAAGTAGGCTCCTCCCTAACATGTTGACCACTTTTGCCACTTTTATGAGGCCTCTGTGGCACATTACCCTCAGCTGTAGAATCACTGTCATACTCCTGCTCATAGACTGAATCCGTCTCTGACATGACTTTGAAAACAAGATATCTGGAATATGTATGCTGATATATAAAACTGTGTGTGCAATTGAATACAAACTACTTTTTTTCTCTAACAATGTTATGACCAAGGGGAAAAACAAATGCACAAGGGAATATTAGGAAAGGGAAAACATTAGGGAATTAGGGACTTTGAAATGAAATGTAATTGGGTAAGGAAGGGAAAATGTATACATATGGAAATAGGGTTTAGGATTAGGGGGATATTGTATAGTTTTTAAGGAGTTTTCATAGAGGTAGGGATTAGGGGTTTAGGGATCATATGATAGAATTATGAGGGGATGGGGGACAATGAGAAGTGAGGAAAAGAGTATACCTTGGTGACAACACTGTTTTCAAACCCTAAGCAATGCTTCTCATTGGAAAAAAGGAGGTCTTTTCAAAGTCTTGTTTCAATGGGCGTGAGCCATGAACCCACCACATTCACCATCAAAAACTAAGCAAAAGCAATGGAGGCGAGCCTACCTGGAAATTTGATGTGAAGATTGGGTGATTTGATGAGTTTTCAAGCCAATTTCGGGCTCCCCACTGTGTGCGCCGCGCTCATCACCCAGTGTGCCGCGCGCTCCCTATGCATCGCGCGCGTGTAAATTAACACTGGCTAATGAAGCCCAGTGCGCCGCGCGCACCCAATGCATCGCACGCCTTGCTATATGGGTCGCGTGCCTCCTCAAACTTGTCAATCCGCCTTTCAAACACATCTTCTACCCTCCACTTCACAAATTCAACTTTTTCCTTAAGAAATGGTGGAAATGAATGATCTTCCAGGATTTATAGGTGAAGAAAATATCTCACCAAATTAGATTTGATTTTAATAACCCACTTTCATAATGTTTGGCATTTTGGCACTTTCAGGATTAATAGACTTTTGCTTTTTGGTTTCCCTTTTAAATATGGATGAAATAATGATTTTCTTTGATATTTTTTGTAGGGATAACTGTGGTATGATTTGGCAAAGGAGACCAAGGATGCACCTAGACAATTCAAGAACTAAATTTTTTGAATTTTTTTTACAAAAATGAAGTGTCGACTTATCTTCAAAACAGAGTTTTGAAGAGAAGTCATAATCTTTCCATATAACGATAAAAATCTTTGAGATAACAACCTATCGAGGACCTCCCTTTGGCCTGCTGGCTTTATTAGAGTTTACAAAAACCAAATTGACTTAACCCTGGACCTAATGATCGAGAACACTTATCATGACCTAGAAATTGAAACAGGGCTGCAAATGACTGTTTCAAGCCTTTGATTTTTCATACATGGACCTGAACCAACAGTGCCATGCATGAGGGGTATGAGTAACACAAACCTTTCCGTCCAATTTATGGCATGCTCCTAACGAGTGCAAATGATCGAAACCGATGGGACACCTAAACATGAAGTGCAAAAAAGAGTTTTGATCTCTGACGGAGGGATAACCAGACTGACTCTAACAGATCCAACTAACTCTTTAGTGCTCACTTTCGACATGTTAAATGTCAAAAAGTGACTCCCTCATCATATGGCTTTCCAAATAAAGTCTACATACCAGAAAATTAACATTTTTCATACCGTTATTGATGAAGGAGCTTCTACTTGCGTCATGTCGATGTCATGTTAGAAGGCTATTGGATCACCTTCGGCTGTTCCTTCACCTACTGCCTTGACTGCATTTGATGGTGATTCTCATAAGCTGCATGGGATTATCCTAACCTTTCCTATATGTGTTGGGGGGAAGGTCGTTAATATTGAAGTAGAAGTCATAGATGCTAACCTAGACTATAATCTCCTCTTAGGAAGGAACTGGATATACGAAATGGACGCCGTTGTTTCGACTCTGTTTCGTGTCATTTGCTTTCCTCATGAGGGGAAAATCGTTAAGGTTGATCAATTGGATTATTGTCTAGTTGATCCTCAAGCAAGCTCTGACTCTACTGTTCCTTTAGTGGATAGCCCTCATCTACCTACTGAGAATTTAGGAGTAGGGATGTATTCCTTGTTGATGGGTACTTTTGATCTTCCCTCTCCTTTTGCTAAAATTAATGCCATTTCATCATCTAAGGAGTCTCTTCGAGAAGAGTTCTTCCGAACTCATTATTTTTCAGACCCTTGGACCTTGCCTTCACCGACAACCACATTAGTTGAAGGACAAGGGAATGGAATGGCATTCCCTATATCTGCAGTTGAGCTTAGATATCAGTCTATCGTCAACTCTACAGATGACCATTCTACTCCTTTTTCCGAAGAGGAGTTAGATGGCGATGTGGCCCCGGCTTGGAGCCTTGATTCTACCTCTACCTTGGACTGCTTAGATTTAGTCTTACCTTCTAAAGAAGCAATCCTCGAAGCAATGATGGGTATAGATCAATGTTGGGAAGATTTACACCATCATTCATACTTTCTTCCTCCATTGCAGGAGGTAGAATCTAGATTCTCCGAGCTCTGTACTAGTGATGTTTGTAAGGTGTCAAATCCTTTGGCTCCAGCACACGTTTGTGCTGAACATAATATGTCAGTGATTTCAAAAACAACACCTATAAACATCTCTAGGGACCCTAACACGATCGAGAATCTCTTCATCATAATTGAGTGTTCCCCTGAAGAAATTCAAATTTACACCAACCTATTTAAGGAATTTCGAGATGTATTTGCTTGGTCTTATGAAGAAATTCCTAACATTGACCCATCTATAGTTCAACATGAGATCAAGACGTATGAAAACGCCAAACCAGTTTGTCAAAGGCTTCGGCCAGTTAACCCTAGGAAAGCAGCAACTATCAAATTTGAGGTGGAGAAGCTGCTAAAGGCGGGTTTCATATACCATGTTCCTCTTACTGATTGGGTTTCTAATCTAGTCCCTATGGATAAAAAGCAAGGAACAATCCGAGTATGCATCGATTTTAGGGACCTAAACAAGGCTTGTCTGAAAGATAATTACCCCACGCCATTCATTGATTAGATTATCGATGTGTGTGCAGGTAATGGGATTTTTTCCTTCATGGATGGTTTTTCTGGTTATAATCAAATTTCTATCCATACTGAAGATCAACATAAGACAACCTTTATATGTCCCCGGGGTACCTTTGCATATAGAAAGATGCCTTTTGGTCTTAAATATGCTGAGCCACCTTTCAGCGGGCCATGTCATATGCTTTCCACGACATCAAGCATGTCATCGAAGCATACTTGGATGATCTTGCTCCTCGATCTCGAAAGAGAACTGATCACCCTAGCCACGTTCGAATGGTTTTCGAGCGATGTCGTTTTTATAAAATTCGGTTGAATGCCAAAAAGTGCATTTTCGCGGTTACATCTGGTCGGTTGTTAGGGTTCATTGTGTCAAATGAAGGGATTCGGGTTGATCCCTTCAAGGTTGAGGAAATAGTTCAGTTGCCTCCCCCATCCTCAATTCGACAACTTCAAAGTCTTCAAGGGAAGGCTAATTTATTAAGATGGTTTATAGCGAACTATGCTGAGATCACTAAAGGGTTCATTCGTTTGCTATGGAAAGGAGTTCCATTTGTATGGGATGACTTTGCACAACGATCGTTTGATTCTTTGAAAAAGGCACTAGTGTCTACCCCGCTTTTGAGTCCACCAGATTATGGAGAGACTTCCTTTTATATCTCGCTGCAGCAGAATCAACCATTGGTATGGTTCTCGTTCAAGAGGACGATGCTCTCACCGAGCATGTGATTTATTATTTGAGCTGAGGCTTAATAGGTCCTGAACTTTGCTATTCTCCGGTTGAGAAGTTGGCCTTGGCAGCTGTCCATGCTATCCAGCGACTCCGTCATTATATCCTACTTCGCAAAACTTTTGTCTTAGCGGCAGTCAATCCATTTCAATTTGTCCTCAGTAGGCTAGTGATTGGGGGCAAATATAATAGATGGATAGTCATCTCGCAAGAATTTGATCTCGAGTTCTTGTCTGCCAAGTCTAAGAAATCCATGGTTTTCACTGAGCTAATTTTTGAGCTGCCTTGTGGAGAGGATACTATTTATGAGGAAAGTTTTCCCAACGAACATTTATTCCTCATCTCTTCACTCAACCCTTGGTATGGAGATATCATTGTCTATCTCCAGACTTTGAAGTTTCCCTCTACTTTCTCCAAGGATGAACGTCGAAAATTACGTCACCTGGCTAAAAATTATGTTATCATTGGTGATACCTTATACCCTCGATGGGTTGATTCAATCCTTCGGTGTTGTTTAACCTTAGAGGAAGCAGAGTCAGTGCTAAATGACTGCCACAGTGGAGCTTGTGGTGGTCATCTATCGGGGCTTGCTACAACCCAGTGCATCTTACGTGTCGACTATTTTTGGCCTTCACTCTTTAAACACTGTGTGGAAGCGGTCAAACGCTATCACCCCTGTCAAATATTTACTCGCAAGATGCATGCTTATCTAGCTCCTCTTTTTCCCGTTGTCATCGCTGCTCCTTTTACTAAGTGGGGTATTGATTTTACAACTTGTAATCTGCCTTTAGTGGCGAATCACAGGTACATTATTGTGGCGGTAGACTACTTTACGAAGTGGGCCGAGGCCATGCCCACTTATAAACATGGTAGTGAAATGGTAGCATTGTTCCTTTTCAATTAGGTTATCTCAAGATTCGGTATCCCGAGAGAGATTGTCACTGATCATGGCAGTCATTTCCAGAATCAACTGATGTCTGAATTGGCTCTCAAATTGGGTTTCCGGTAGGAGAATTTGTCTCCTTATTATCCTCAGGCCAATGGACAGGTCAAGGCACTTAATAAAACTCTTAATATGATCCTCCAATGGACAATCGAGAAAAATAGGTCCAATTGGCATGTTATGTTGTATTCAGCTCTTTGGGCATACCGGACCTCTGTGAAGACTGCTACTGGTTTTACACCTTTTCAGTTGGTTTATGGGATGGAATCTATCTTTCCGGTTAAATGTGAAATTCCATCTCTTAAGTTAGCTATAGAGCTCCTTCCAAAGACTTCGAGTCTCGAAGAGCACCTTGTTCACTTGGAACATCTAGATGAGCAGCGTTGAGATGCTACCACGATGAATGAGGCTCATAAGAAAAGGGTTAAAACTCAGTATGATAAATCTGTCCGTCCTTGAGTCTTTTCTGAAGTTGACCTTGTCTTGGTCTATGACCAAGATAAAGACACCTTGGGGGCAGGCAAGTTTAATCCTATGTGGTACGGTCCTTTCATTATTAAACGAGTTTTCGAAAAAGGGTCGTATGAGTTAATCGATTTTGAGGGAAAGAAGCTGGCAGAGCCCCGAAACGGGCTCTACTTAAAGAAGTAATTTGCTTAAGTGGGAGTTAGGCAATGGATTCTTTGTATATTATGTATATTTGTACATATATCATCGAGAGTTTTTTGATATCACCACTTTTTGGTCTGCTGTGGAAGGTGTTGATGGATGATTTGGTCTATTTTGGGTTTGTCGATGGTGCTAGTCGGCACACTCGGAATCTCGCTTCCGCAGCTTGGGTACTCTATTATCCAACTGGTCAATGGATGGTATCAAGAGGTGTATGCATTGGTACCACTTCAAATAATATGGCTGAGTATACCGCCGTTATTAATTTACTATCCGAGGCAATTTCTCATGAGATCAACTCGTTGGCAGTTTATCTTGATTCTCAATTGATAGTGTCACAATTAAACAACATTTATCGGGTAAGGGATCCATGTTTATATCGCTAGTATTTAAGGCTGAGGTTGTTGCAAAGATCATTTGTTTATATTAATTATTTGCACATTCCAATTAATTGGTTAGCTGATTCTATTGCTAATCAAGCATTAGACTGGCACATCAATCATTCGTCACAATAAAATCAAGCATCAAAAAGTCAAATTGTATATATATATATATTTATCATCATAAAGCATCTCGAGTGTACATATGTTGTCCAAAAATACACAAAATCGGGACTCAAATGCCCATAATCATGTCCGACATATCTAATGCCCCGGCTCAGGATGAGCGGCCAAGTAGGTAACTATCGCATTGGCCACACACCGAAAAGTGCGAACCCAGTCACATGGCATGCCAACCACATGATGTTGCATATCCTCAGGAAGATCCTCTATGGTAGCCATCAGTACTCAGCAGCTCAGTCTTGTCAAGTGTCTCTGGACGTTGTTTAGAGTTCGTTCTGTCTTAGCAGCCGCCTCTTCGGCTCCTCGGCCGCGCCGTCCATGTCGCGGGAGCCCATCTGGTCGTACCGGCCCAATATCTGGAACATGATCATCATATTAGTCATTTGAATCCCATAAAAAATATTGTTTAAAATGCATCATTATATTTGAAAAATCCAAAAAATCATAAAATAAAAATTCTTACCAATCTCGCCCCATGCTGCATTCGGTGGTAATGCTAGATCAGGATCTCCTCGGAAATCTAGCCCAACATAGGGGTAGTCATCTACAACGATGATCTACTGATCCCATCAGGTGAAGAAATCATCGTCAAAAGCAGTCCTTGGGACCTCCCCACCCCCCAGACATTTCATCAGATCAGCCCACCGGCCCATGCGTGGATCTCGTGGGGTGCTGATGGAAACTGCTACCCTGGGGCGGAGTGTGGGAACCTTCTCGAAAAATAAGGTACACAGGATAGTCCCATATCCAAAGTTCTTGGTCTGTCCCCTCTTGATAGAAGTGAGATGGCTCTTCATGTTGGCCAGAAGAGGAGTACACCAGTCAAACACAGTAGTGAGATAGTCAACTGCCACGCTCATGGTTAGTCGTGATGCCTGATGCAGAGAGGACGATCCATTCACTCGAGCTATGGTGAATAGGATTATCCTCAGTGATAAACTCGCCACATGTGTGATAGAAATCTGGCTCCCAACCTTCTTGGGATGTCCCAGGCAATATATCTGTACGTAGTCCTCTATGGTGAGACTGCTCTGCGTCCTGCCCCCGGAATGTACTACATCTCCCCTTCGGGAAAGGCCCGTGATGAAATGGATATCCTCCACTGCTATCCTGAGTGGCATTTGGTCAATCATAAAGGCTTCCTCCTCGACATCCCAATAATCAATGAGCATCTCAAGTAGACGTACATTTTCTTTCATGTTCGGAAGTTTGAAGAATTTAAGAAAACCGCATCCCCATAGGGCATCCAAAGCTTGAGGATCATTCATGACTTCATTATCCACCACTGCGTGCTCTCTTTCACACCAAGTGACTAGCATTCTGAGAAAAAAATGATTTGCAACCATTAGTTTTTGTTTAAAGTTGGTTCGCGGTGTATACACGAGTTCCTGTGCACACAGTCACATATAGGGCCCACGTGTACGCGGGTTTCATATTACCAACCCATGTATACGCTGCGGTGAAATTTTGGGCAAAACTTCAACGGTAAAACATTAACTAAAAATCTTAAAACCAGTCACAGTCAATTGCAAGCTAAATATAAGAGTTACCTGGAGGTTTTTGAGGAATTTGAACGGTCGAATTTGGTATAAGGGAAGTTTGCTCCTTTTGCTCCAAATCTTTGCTCTCCAACTCAAATGGTAAAAATGGTGAGTCCAAAATCCCTTTTATAAGTTTTGGAAATGCAAAACTTTTTCAAAATTTTATTTTGTTTGGCCTCATGTGACTTTTAACTTGGGAGCTTGGAATGTCAAGAATGGTGTGTTTTTCAGGACATTTTTGACGTTTTTTCGACAATTTCGAGACGGTTCCATGATTGCTGACCTGTCATGGCAGGTATCGTTTTCTCACTGGCATATAGGTTAGCGACACCATTTTTCCGTTGCATTATGCATACTAGCCTTCATTCGCCGATACATCTACCATAGGTTCGACCCCATCGTGTTATGGTTCATAAGCCATCTTCACTCGCTGATTTTTGAAATCATGACACGATGGTAGAGCCATCCTTTACATGGGCATCGTAGTTAGCACCTCACTGACATTTTTTGCCCATGCTGCTCCGATTTGAGTAGGCTCGGGAGTCCTCTGCAGTCCCGCCATGACTTATGCATTGAAGACTCATTCCTCTTAGCTTCTTCACTTTGTTCTGGCCTTATACCCTAGAGGCTCCTTTATGTTGAGTTGTACTACTGCATTGCATGTTGACCACTTGCACCTTTTGACCTAGAGCCGGCTTCACTTGGACTCGTGTTTAAGCCAACTTTTGACCATGATGATTGCAAAATCAACCTTGCATACCTGTGACTTATGCAACTTAACACACCTTGACCCGTGGAAGGAATGCACCTTTGAGTGTCACTGACCAGTTTTCACCTCCCTGCATTGAGCATAGGAATGCTCCATTCCCAGGAACTAGATCATCTGTTTCACCGTCACTCGTTCTTTCCACTATACCATAGCATTCTTTTATTTCTTTTTCAACCTTAACATAAAAAGACAAAAAAAATAAATATTCCAAAAAAGAGCGGGAATGGGACAATATTTCCATTTATTGTTGGCAGCTAGGGTCAGTCATGTCGCCCTTGAACAAAGCACTCAAAACAAAGTCTCCTCCATTTGGGTGGGATTTAGTTTGACTTAGGTATGTCTCAACCTTGTTATTGAGTTAGTTCTCCCCCGATTGGTTATCTCTTCCAATCATATTGAGGGTTCGTTCATGGCTCCTGCATGACGAACTTATACAGAGTCATCATATGCTGCCACATAGTCACATTGAGTCGTGATTTTGTTCAAGGGAAGTTAGCCTGAGTCGGCCTCTCTGCGGTGTCTCTTGACTCATTTTTCAGTCGGCCATCCCTGGTTGTCAGTTTCATGTCTATTATCACATTAGCTATATTGGTCCTTTACTCATGCCGGTTTGAGAAGGTCTCCATTGACTTCTTGCTGGCGGGTCTTGTCCTTATTGACGATGACATCTTGCTCTGAGGACACACCTAGAGCTGCACCCTGGCCCTATTTTCATTATTGATAGGTCACCTTGTGCTTAGCGTCGATCAGTATCATGGGTCTTTGACTGAGTGGTTTCCCTTGTGTTCGACATCAGCTTACATTATCACACATTGGGATTTGTGCAGTACCTTGGTTTCCATTTGACCCTATTGATGGATACCTCACCTCTGTGTTAGCTTTCATTATTGGTTGGTTCAGAGGGTTTCTGTCATGCGCTAGCCACATCTTGTGTATGCCAGAAACGTACTTTGGTTGGGTTACTACATCTCTTTCGTCCGATTCCTTCCACATTAGTGGCCTACGGGTTACACTCGTGCTAGATTGATGAAGGATGCCTTAATGCCTTCCTTCTATTGGATCTTTCCCTATCGACTTTGACTCATTGCTCTAGGGCAAAGATCTAGAGTCCATTTGGCAGTACCTTGGGGTTTGTAGACATTAGTGGCAGATCCTTCGCTATCGATAGTGGGAAACCATCATTGTCTCCTGATCGATAGATTCTTATAGGTGTTCGACTCCTGCTCATCTATTCACACTTGTTGGATTGTACTGGGTACCTTGACGCCCATTATCATTATCGGTGAGTAGTCTCACGTTTGTTAATGGTATACATCAATGACCGATAATCAAATGATTTCTCACATGGTCGACTTTAGATCATTTATTCCCATGGTGTAGAAATGTACCACAGCGGTCGGTGAAAACCTCAGGTTGTATCAGCATTCATTCGTTCACTTGACAGTTGCTCCTGTTGCTGCTAGTTGATACCACTCCACCTTATATGTTGCAGTCAGTCATGGTGACATTCTATATGATGGCACTTGAGTTTGTAGTGTAGTACCATCCTTTTCCATCATGTTTAGTTGGTACCTTTTGGGATCAACCTTTGATATCAGCGCTCCGTTGCATTTTTCAGCATCATTGATAGTCTTATATGTGATATTCAGACATGTACTTGTTTGATCATGATCAGATGATCCATTATGTATTTTCTAGTCATTTATACTTGTATACTTAGTGGATCTGCTTGTACTTGATATGCGGATATGCTTTGCTTTGTTTGAGCATGGGTATGCCCGCCTCAGATAGTGTTTCTTTCTGATCTCCTTTTGTGGCTTGGCAGGTTGAATTCTGGTGACGTCCTCCTGGGTTTTTGATAGATTTCCTTTCCATGTACTTGCTTAATACATTTCGGCCATCATGTACCCCTTCTGACCTCATGTATTAGGGGGCATCTGTTATAGCTCCAAATCCCACTCTTATGGTTTGTGATGCTGAACTCATGGCCTAGGGCAACCCCTCCTTTCAGACCTGGTCCAAAATTTAAAAAAACAATGTTTTATCCCTTATACGCAACATTTCCCTAAGTTAAACGCGTGTATACACAGGTAGGCATATACCCAACCTGCGTATATGTATTAAAACACTTAAAAAAATATAAAACTCCTTAATTTCGGGTGGAGATCGCGGGTTTTACCTACTAATCACCTGTTAGTGCCCGTGGCCCAACTGTTCCCAACCAACTCCCAACTAAAAGAATACTTTGGGAGAGGTATAAAAAGACCTCAAAGGGAAGGCCTAAGAGAGGAGAGAAGAGAGAGAAAGGTTATTATACTGAGATTTTTCCCCTAACCAGGTCTGAAGACCCTTGTGCCTTCTGCACTCCCCCCATTTGTACAAGAAACCCTTGTTTCCTTGTGTGTTGATGTTCATCCACTACTTATGACATCATGGAGTAAGTCATGGAAGGAGTTTGCTAAAGGCTTGAGGCTGGACGGATCCTGAAGGAAGATTTTCTTGGAGCCTATGAAAGGTTACTGAGGTGAAATTATTCCTTTTATGCATTTTATTTGTCTATAATAAAAGAAACATGTGTTGGTTCCTAATATAAATCCTCTTTATGTTTATGATATTCATGTTGGAATTCATATGTGAATGGTTGTTTAAAGTTCATAACTAACTACCTTTCTTTATAACATGAAGATGATTTCTTTATAAGTCTTTGTCCATATACTGCTATGTTCTTTGGAATTGGTTGTTTTGTAGGACAAAGGAGCGAAAGGAACTTGAAGAAGGGTTTGGACCCTAAAGGACCTTCTAAAACGTAGGACCTAAGGTACGCCCCTCTTACTATATAATTTGCTTATAATAGCATAATGGCTATGTGAATGTGTGTTTCTCTATTTAGACAACTTTCAGTCTGCTAGGGTTTCAACCCAAAAGCCCTAGGGGAACATTTCCCTCAACACTAGGATCAGTTGTAATGTCCTTTTGTGGCTGCAGAATTTCTTCTGTAGAGGTAGGTATATCAGAAATGTTTGGAGTGATGGGATTCTTTAAGGATGTCAGAGTACTTGCTCTAATCAAACTAGGGGACTTCGATCCAGTCAAACGAGTTCGCTTTGTCCAGAAGAGTTTCATTTCCGGAGTCAACGATGGTTGACTCGTAAGCCTCCACGAACGATAGGGTTTTGTTTGAATTTCTTCCACGATTGCGGATTACTCGATCAACTCAAAATAATAGGGGAAAATGATTTTGAATTAAATGAATTTTAGACACTTTGACATGACTTTTTTTTTCAATTTTTAAGAGTCGAGAAAAAACAAAAGATGACTCTAGTCGCCTTCGATTTTTAATGAGCCTGAAGTGACAAGTTCTCAGATGGACCTTTTCCTTTAAGGAGTCTAAAAAGGAATGAAAGAGACTACTCTAGAAATCTAGACAGAGGGATTACCAAACCAATTGCAAAACTATAGAATACATTTTACGTTACGATAGTCAATCTTCTTGAATGTTGTGTTCAGTGCATTGTGATCGATAGGGCGGCAGACACGACTTCCTAAGGATAAAGGATATAGCCTATTGTGGTCTCCCAATATATACTCGATGGTACGTGGGAGCACAAGT
>APFE030285495.1:50428-99379 GCA_000404065.3 Pinus taeda
GGTGTTTCAACCCTTCCAGCCCAAGTCATGGCGGGAGCGCTAGTGGGTGAGATCAGGGACACTGTCCCACCCCTCCCATGCAGTTCCATCCACTTGTACAACCCCATCACCCATATGTGAGTCATTCTGCCAAGCAACTCATCTGTGCCTGCAACCATTAACATATCATCAGAATATAGATAACCATATATAGCAGGTTTCAAAATCGATTATAATTTCAAAGATAAAATAATATAAATTTTCATCAGACCAGGTGTCGTCAACTCATCATGTGGGAGTGCCTCTGGTGGTTTTCCTGCCATACTCAATAATAATCAGTAACCAGGTTTTTCAGTGTTAGTCATTGTCATAATAGCATTAATTACCATCACCTGGTCATTCACATCAGCGTTCATTGTGAATCAGAACTAATGTAAGTAGCTAACATAGGGGATACCTCCATCATGGCTAGCATCATCATGACCTTAATGGAACCATACATATAGATCAAGGCTATCATCATTATAACATTAATAGAAACATGTCTATCCTTTACTACTATCACCATCATGATATCAATAGAGAATACACATAACCATTAATTATATCATAATCATAATATTAATAGAGAACATACATAACCATCACATTCGCTGATAATAGAGTCACACTTCTGGATCCTCAGCCTGAGTTACTCATAGACTAAAGTATGCAAGATAGTGTCATATTAGAGTCAGGAAACTAGGGTGGGCATTACACTAGTGAGGAAGCCATGCAATAAAAAAGTCAAACAATACTTCTGAAGGAGTGAAACTCGCTTTACATGAAACAAGATCGATAAAGAGAGCTAGAGTTATACCAATGTGTCACCAATGTTGTAGTGGCTACAATCACCCTTCAAAATTTTTCCTTTGCTTTATTTTGGAGCCTCCCTCGTCAAAATCTTAGCATCATGTCTTGCATTGCTCAGGTACTTGTGCTTTTATTTGAATTTATCTTTCACTTTACAGCTTTTGTTCGCTAACTCGTTTTTCTAATCAACCACAAGCTGACCCATGACTTGGTTCACATCTAGTTCTTGTGTTGTCTTGGAAAACTACACAATCCTAGAGGGAAATCTGCCTTGCTCTGAGGAATTGCACAGAGTAGCCTGATAGTCAACCCTGCTCTCCAGAAATGCGCAGAGAAGTCTGGTAGACAACCTTACTCAAAGAAATTGTGCAGAAAATCTAAACACTGGGCTTTGAATCAGAAATTGTATAGACCCCGCTGATAACTTGTCTTCAACTGGGAAATTGTGCAAAGCATGATAGGAAGCAAGAGCCACTCAACCCAGGAATTGCATAGAAGAATTCCTCATGTTATTATCCAATGCATGTGCCAGCAAGTTGCCTAGTTCCCTCTAGAGATGCGCAATCTTCCCATGCATGCATGGGAGTCTTTCCAAAAAAAGAAAAAAGCAAAAAAAAGCAAAAGGTATCCCTAAAAATAGGGATCTATTTTTTAGCACTAAGAGTTACATGCAACTTGATTTTAGAAACTTCCCGCCACTTGTTGATTTTTCCTAATTTTTGGCATGCATGTCATAAACCCTAAATTTACTAGATCTATTTAATGGACACCCCAGAGCTCATTCTACTCATTCGATCTTGGAGCTCTGTCATTCTCAAGACATTAAGGAACCTTCAGCACAATCGACACTACTTTTCCGGATAAGTTTTTCTTTTCAAGTCTTTTGCTGCTTTTTCTGTCCCTTTTATTTCCTTGGCTTGTGTGAGTGTTGTTTTGCATGTTTTACTAAATGACCACTGGAATTTTAGTTTTTCTAAACTTATAGAAGTGATTGTTCAAGTTTTGCATTGTCTTTCTCAAGAATCACATGCGTAACAATGTTGTTTCACTAACGGTCATCGTTACGACAAACCTCTCCACCAATTTTTCATTCTTTCAATTCCAACATTGGTTTTGATTGCATCCATGATCATTCACTCCTATCTACACTGTCCTTCACTTACAATTTTGGATCTACTCATTTTCAAGTAGCCCTTGGGCATATATAGCCTACCTTAGCTCAAATCTTGCTTTCCGAGGCATGCTCTGTGCATTCCTGAACTCGAGGCTCTGCCTTGGCTCTAGGAATTATGTAGATGTTGCCTGTCATCGGCCTCTAGCTGTGTTCTGCATAGTTCTGGGAGACAGTGCCCAATCTTTCCCACTAGGATTGCGAAATATGTAGTCCTAGTCAGTAGTCAAGTCAAACTGAACAACGCATTACACATTTCCAATCCATAGTCAACCCAGCTAGACTATGCTCATCATAGTTCCAGTCAACAATAGGTCTCACTGTCTATTGGAACTGCATAATGCATAGGTCTACCTGATAATCTCTCACCTCTGAGAGTCACCATTGCACAATTTTTCCAAAAAGTCACCCATCTTTCTGAATGATCAATCCTTGAAGTGCTTTGTGTTTTTAAAGTGACATTTTCTTGCCATGAGTGTCTGCTCTATCTCTAGGTACATCAATTATTGAGAATACTGTCAATAGTATAGGCAACATGGTTTCCCATAGAGTTGGATCAAAGGACACTGTAGAGAGAAACACTAGAGACGTGGTTCCCATGTATGCAAACACATAACTGTTCATAAATAAGGACATGAAGATCACATGGAAAGAAATAAATGATATATTTGCAGGCACTTTCAAGGAAGATGTGGAAGATTGACAAGTCTATGTCAAAATTCCCAAGTTAGGATTATACAAGGTTGCATGAAGGTACCCCGCCTTCCCATGCACAAATATCATTCATTAGGTTGTCTCACATACTGATCTTGAGACAATGACATTGAGCAACACCAGTGGGACACAACTTGCCACCTTCAGAATGGAAAACTATCATTAGATGTATCAATTGCTATAACTACATGGATGCACTATTCTTCACTCCCAACAACAATGTAAACTCTAGAGATATCATGAAGTGTTGGGTAAAATAGCCATCAAAGGTTAGGATGACACCCAACCATGTCTACAACACGAAGTCACTTAGCAAAGCTTACCAACTCTTAGTCATCTTTACATATTTCTTGTATGGCCAAGACAACACAAAGACCTTCCCGTAGAGTTGGGTTGTTATGTTAGATGAGTTGGAAAATGAAGGAAGGCCTTTCAACTGGTCAGGCATGTTGGCTCTTCAGCTGAAAGTGCATATGTCAAATGCCCAAAATCTACCTAAGGATGGACAAGAAATATTCTATATGTCTGCATACCTGCTTCATGCAATTTGTGCCCAATTGCAGTTCCTTGGCATGGGTTGAACATGGACACCATCAGAAGTAGTTGTGAATTTTTATTGCAAGTTTCTCTTTAAGTGTAGCTAGCGAGGAGTCATGACGAGGCTATCTGAACACTTTATTTCCCCACTTTAAAAGATGATATTGAATAGGAACACCTTGGATGTCCTAGGAAGTGATGTAGGCATTGCTAAACATTGCAGATTGGTATGCCTTACTTGGTGGCGCTTTCATCAAGATGTTTGACGCGAAGAAGCCTTTGCATGAGCTATCGAGGTTTGCTATGGAAAATATGGTCATTGCAAGAGGTTTCATACCACATCTTCACTAAATTGTCAGCAACACTGTAGAGGAGGAAGAAGGAACCATGGCCTACTCTTCCTTTGTGGAGTGGGTTGTACGAGGTTTGTACCTTGAAATATGAAAGAACCACTATGTGAAGTTGTACTTCCCATGGGTCCACATGGCATGTAATTGGCTAGAGGAAGATCCTTGGAGGTATTTCTATAACTCCTGTAGGCCCAATGAACTGGCTAGCATGTCTGTAGAATGCAAAGGGCCACTGTAGGCAACAACACCACATAAAGAGACAACAATAGTATCAGTGAGCAGTAAACCAACACAAGGAAAAGGCAAGAGCTCAATTTCTAAGAGTGCAGAGGCCAAGAAAAGATACAAGTTTAAAGAAGATCCACTTGTTGAGAGAGTAGATTTGGAGATAGATGCAAATAAGAAAGAACATGAATGGAGAGTAGCGTAGAGAAAGAGGGACAAGCAAGGAGTGGAAGAAGTAGAGAGGAAGTTGTAGGAAATGGAGAAGAAGTTGAACGTAGAACATGGGCTTAGGAGGAGAGAAAGTGAAGAAAGGTAGAAACAAGAACAAGAAGAAGGACAAGGCATACTGAGAGAGAAAAATATGCAGATATAGGTTGAGATAGTGGAGCAACCATCAGATGAAGAACAAGATGAGCAGGTACAGGTTTTGGAATGTGCTCAGCAGGTTGAGGCAACAAAAATTGAGACAAAACAGGAGCTAGAGGACCAAAACATCGATCTCATTCTGAGAGCATATGAGGTTGCACCAAAATCTCCACCACCTCTAGAACCAAAACTTGTCTGAGTGAACAAGGAGAAGTTGTTCTACTTGATGATGATTTGGAGATGAATGTGTATAATCTGGCATTTGACGAGATAGAGCAGAGGATTGTACAAACAAAAATAAAGTAGCTCCCGGATGATCATTCATCACCTGTGCACAAAAAAGAAGGGGTGATTGTACCAAATTTTAGAAGACATCCATTTTGCATGGCCAATGCTTCTAAAGCTTATGGAGAAGCCACGAGTTCAACGATCAAGTTATTGATAGCATAAAATGATTGAATGGCAAAGGACTTGCAAGAGGCTAGGTAGAGAACATAGTAGTCCACAGGATCCACCATGAACGAGATGAAGAAATAAATAACAGAGATATCCACTTTGGTGGCCACTAGGTAGACATTGTATAGAATATTTGTCACCGTGCATAAAGTGGTTGTCGATCTATACGTTGTTTAGTAGCAGTGCATGCAAACATTCCAAACTCTCAAAGACATTCACACATTTATTGCACACATGTAAGAATGGACAATGAGGTACAAGGGAACCCAATTTACTTGCACAAGAGGATGAAGCTACAGACCGAGCTAGACAAAGCATGGATTTATATGTTGATCTAGAACTATGAGAAACTCCCACTGCTCATCACTATCATTGAGGCTTCATATGCACGGAGTCTAGATGTGATAGTGTGAACGCACAAGATCCCTTCCATTAAAACCCTCACCGCAGCCATTGGGAAGAACCAAGTCATGGTGGATGTTGATAAGTACATAGAGAAGCTGATGTGTGAAACCACTAGTGATGACTTGCAGCTTAGTGTAGAGAACATGCAAAGGTACATCAGTGGTCTAGCCACACTTAGGAAAATGTTGCACATGCTTTAGGATGATTTGGATAGAGGTTTTAGAACCATATACCTGAAAGCCATGGAGGCAAGAGTCCACTTCAAGAAAGATGTCATCAAACAGTACAAGGACATAATAGCACAGTACCAAGCTTGGTATCAGTTCGTCACCAAAGATCACCATGAGGAGGTTACCGAGTTGGTCTTTCCCCAAGACCCTGAGTGATATTGTTTCTCTTGTTAGGTGACTCAAGACTATTTTTGTCCCACATGGGTATATGTGGAAATTGTATTATTGTAAATATGTTGTAAGTGAAATTCCAAGTGTCATTAGTGGAATGTGAACAATCGCTGTTGTAATGTGAAGAGTCATGAGGGTAGTCCAAGAGTGAAAGGGGAATGTCAAGGGTCACCCCACCCTTTGCTATATATAGAACCTCATAACTGATAGCACAAGATTTTGGGTTTTGGGTGTGGATCCTGATTATCTTTTGTATTCAAAGGTATCACCGCATTGGACCCCATTATGTAATGGCATGACAAAACTGCCCGTAAATAGTCGCTACAGGGGGGGTCGAAGGAGAAGCGGCTATGACCTTTGGGAGCCCCCCAATGGTAGGGGGATTGGGGGAAACACCCTTGAAGCTAAAAATAGATGTAAAATTGCCTTGTAAAATGATGTAATTTCGTTGTCAATCTGGGCCATTCATTAGGTGGAGATATGATGGTGGAAGTTATGTTTAATTTAAGGTTTTTTCCCTAGAAGGAAACCCCTCGCTATATATGAGGGAATTATATTATGTTTGGGTAGATCTGTATTCTGAGTGAGGAAGAGAGAGGAGATTGAGAATGAAGAGGGAATTACAACGGATCTGCTATAGGTTGTATCTCTTTAGTTTTCTGTATAATATAAAACGAAGGACTGGCTGTTTCTTCGTGGATGTAGCCCAAAGTGGTTGAACCACGTATATCTGTGTCTCCCTTGTTTTATGCATTTTCTGTGTTTATATGTTTGCACTATTTTATGTGTTCCATTGCTCTATAATATGTAATTTTCTAACAACTGGTATCAGAGCCGAAGGTCTATTTGGCTAATAAACTTGTAGGAGAGAAGCGTTCCTAGTTCAAGTGGGAGCAATGGCAGAAGATGGTAGGTTTAGGGTCGAAAAATTTAACAGCCAAAACTACCAGCTGTGGAAGATGTAGATGGAAGATTATCTATATCAAAGAGATCTATACCAACCATTAAGCAAAAAGGCAATGAAGATGATGAGTATGATAGACACAGAATGGGATATTCTTGACAGAAAGACACTTAGAACAATACAGCTGTGCCTAGCGGCGTCAATAGCATTTAATATTTCAAAGGAAACAATAATAGAGGGTTTAGTGTAGACATTGGCCAGACTATATGAAAAACCCTTGGCCTAAAATAAGGTATTTTTTATGAAGCGTTTATTTAATATGAAAATGTTGGAAGGTGGATCTGTTGCCGATCATTTAAATGATTTAATATAGTTACCAATCAGTTAAGTTCTGTAGGGGTAACTTTTGATGATGAAGTTAGAGATTTGTTATTTTTGTGCTCATTTCCAGAAGGTTGGAATGGTTCAGTTATGGCCATTAGTAACATTCTCTCTGGATCTAGTAATTTAAAGTTTGATGATGTTGTTAGTAAAATCCTTAGCAAGGAAATGCAATGAAAAAGCTCCAGTGAGACATTAGGTAATGCTTTGATTGTAGAGACTAGGGGAAGAAAAATGGAAAGAGGAAAGAGCCCTAGATATCACAGTAAGTCAAGAAAAGGTAGATCCAAGTCTAGATCGGGGATAGTTTGCTGGAAATACGAGAAGAAAGGACACCTGAAGAAAGACTGCAAGTCTAGGAAGGGAAAAGAAGGAGACACACAACAAGAAAATAATCATGAAGTAAATGTAACAGGTGATGTGTTGCAAGATGCTTTGATTCTTTCTTTAGAAAATATTATTGATGCCTGGGTGATAGATTCAGGGGCCTCATTCCATGCCACACCTGATAGGAAACATTTTCATGATTATGTTCAAGGAGATTTTGGATAGGTTCGATTGGGTGATGATAAACCTTGTAAAATAATTGGAATGGGTATAATTTTCATAAAAAAATAGAAATAAATCAATTGCTATTGAAGGAGGTAAGGCATGTTCCAGATCTGAAGAAAAATATGATTTCAACAGGGTAGTTAGGAGGTGAAGGTTGCGTAACTACTTTCACAGATAAAACTTGGAAGGTCATAAAGGATCCCTGGTAATAGAAAAAGGAGAAAAGGTTGGTACATTGTATTTATGCAATGGTATTTCTAATTATGTTAATGCTTTAACCTCTACAAGAGTAGATACGAAACTGTGGCATCATAGGCTTGGGCACATGGGTGAGAATTGGATGTAGATCCTTCACTCAAGAAATTTTTTGCCAGGTTTGAAGCATGTTGATTTAAAATTCTGTGACAATTGTGTTTATGGAAAACAAACGAGAGTTAGATTCCTCAGAGTTGGGAAATAAAAGAAGAGCAAAAAATTAGAGCTTGTGCATATAGATGTATGGGGACCTGCTCAGGTATCATCTCTTGGTGGCTCTCGTTATTATGTTACTTTTATTGATGATGCAACTAGAAAACCTGGATTTATTATAATCAAAATAAATCTGATGTATTTGATACTTTCAAGAAATGGAAAGCTTTGGTTGAAAATGAGAGAGGAAAAAGGTTGAAGTGCTGCAGATCAGACAATGGAGGTGAATATTGTAACAAAGAGTTTGATAAGTATTGTTTAGAGAATGGAATTCGTAGAGAGAAGATAGTTCTAGGAACACCACAAGGAAATGGTGTGTCAAAAAGGATGAGTAGGACAATCATGGAGCGTGCAAGGTGCACAATATTGCATGTAGGATTTTGGGTAGATGTTGTAGATACTACTGTTTATCTAATAAACAGAGGGCCTTCAAGTTCCTTGGATGGTGGTATTCCAGAGGAGGCATGGATAGGTAAAAATGTAAAATACTTATTTTTAAAAACTTTTGATTGTGAAGCCTTTGTCCACATTAATAAAGAAAATAGAACAAAGCTTGAGGAAAAATCAAAGAAATGTACTTTTGTTGGATATGGTGTTAATGATTTTGGTTATCTCTTTTATGATTATGAAAAACACAAAATCATTAGGAGCATAGATGTCATATTCAATGAAAAGGTTTTGTATAAGGATCAACTGCAGGAAAAGAAACAAGAAAAAGAAAAAAAAGAATACACAGTACTTGATGAGATCACAGAAAAAGTGATGGTTCCTAAAAATCATAATTATCAACAGCCAAAATAACAACCACAACAACAACAAGCACCTCAAACACTTGAAAGTGGTGTTAGAAGATCTACCCGAATAAGTAGACCCCCTGAACAATACTCTCCTTCATTATATTATGTATTGTTGACTGATTCTGGTGAACCAAAATGTTATGAAGAAGCAGTGCAGATAGAAACTAGGAAGAAGTGGGAGCAAGCCATGAAAGAAGAGATGGACTCCTTAATACATAACCAGACTTCAAACTTTGTTAGGTTGGTTGTCGGTAAAAAAACATTACAAAGTGAATGGGTTTACAAGTTGAAGGAAGAAGATGGAGGTAGAAAAAGGTATAAAACTAGACTTGTGGTGAAAGGGTTTTCACAGAAAAAGGGCATAGACTTTGATGAGATATTTTCTCCTATTTTTAAAATGACTTCAATCAGAACTATTTTAATTCTAGTAGTAGCTAAAGATTTGCATCTTGAGTAGTTAGATGTAAAGGCAACCTTTCTCAATGGGGATTTGGAGGAAGAGATATATGTGCAACAACCACAAGGATATGAGGTAAAAGGGAAGGAGAAACTAGTGTGTAGGTTGAAGAACTTGTATTGCTTAAAACAGGCTCCAAGGTAGTGGTATTTAAAATTTGATAGGTTTATGTCTGAACAAGGTTATACTAGATGTCACTCTGATCATTGTGTCTATCTCAAAAGGCAAAATGATGCTAGCTATATTATATTGTTATTGTATGTAGATGACATGCTTGTTCCAGGTTCTAACATGCAGGAAATAAATGTGCTCAAAAGAAAATTGGCGAACTCATTTGCAATGAAAGATTTGGGTGCTGCAAAACAAATCCTTGGTATGAGAATAACTAGAGACAGGAAGAATAAAAAATTAATATTGTCTCAAAGTGAGTACATAGAAAAGATGTTGAAAAGGTTTAATATGTAGAATGCGAAACCAGTTAGTATACCTTTGGCTAGCCATTTCAAATTAAGTAAGGAGGAGTGTCCCAAGACTCAGGAAGAAATGGCTCATATGTCTAAAGTTCCATATGCATAAGCAATTGGAAGCTTAATGTATGCAATGGTCTGCACAAGGCCTGATATTGCACATGTAGTGTGAGTTATCAGCAGGTATGTGAACAATCCAGGAAAATAAAATTGGATGGCGATGAAGTGGATTCTGAGGTATTTGAGAGGTACCACAAATCAACCATTATGCTTTGTTTCTTCAAACATTGCTCTATAGGGATATATTGATGCAGATATGGTGGGTGAGAGAGATAACAGGAGGAGCACAACAGGTTATGTGTTTACTGTAGGTGGAAGAGTTGTCAGTTGGGTCTCAAAACTGCAAAGTGTTATTGCACTCTCAAGAACAGAAGCAGAGTATGTTGCTATTACAGAGGCTAGTAAAGAAATGATTTGGTTACAAAGTTTTCTGGATGAATTGGGTAAGAAGTAGGAGTTGGGCAGGTTATACAGTGATAGCCAGAGTGCCATACATTTTGCAAAGAGATCTATATTTCATTCCAAGATTGAACATATAAAACTCAAGTACCATTTCATACAGTCAGTGTTGGAAGATGGACAGTTGAAGCTGGAAAAGATACACACTAGCCAGAATCCTATAGATATGTTAACAAAAATTGTAACCAGGGAGAAACTAAGAATCTGATTAGTTTCAATTGGTCTTCAAGTATGATGAAGAAGATGAGAAATAGCTAGGTCCAAAGTGGAGTCATTGTCAACCAAATGAAGCAGCACTGGAGTCGCTATAATCAGTCTCCAAGTGGGAGATTGTTGGGTGTGGAGCCTGATTATCTTCTATATTCAAAGGTATCTTTGCATTGGACCCGAGTTTGTAATGGGGCAGCAATGCCGCTGGTAAAATATTCACTGCACAGGAGGTCAAGGGAGGGGTGGATGTGACGTTTTGGAGCCCCTCCCTATTGGGGGGATTGGGAGCAACGCCACCGAAGCTAAAAATACATGTAAAATTGCCTTATAAAATGTTGTAATTTTGTAGTCAATCTAGGTTGTTCATTAGGCAGAGATATAATGGTAGAAGTTATGTTTAATTTAGGGTTTTTTGCCCTAGAAGGCAACCCCTCACTATATATAAGGGAATTTTATTATGTCTAGGTAGATCTGTATTCTGAGTGACGAAGAGAGAGGAGATTGAGAGCGAAGAGGGAATTACAACAGATCTACTATAGGTTGTATCCCTTCATTTTGCTGGATAATATAAAAGGAAGGACTGGCTATTTCTTCATGGACGTAGCCCAAACTAGATGAACCACGTACATATGTGTCTCTCTTGTTTTATGCGTTTTCTGTGTTTATATTTCTGCACTATTTTATGTGTTCCATTTCTTTGTAATATATAATTTTCTAACATTGGGAGCCAAGCTTTTGGCTAGGCATTTCTTAGAGAAGGATTGGAGAGTATTGTGATGAGGCTTGGCTTCTCCATAGGGTAGAGAAAGTGCATCACTTTGGAGAAGCATGCAATGTTGAATGTAATGTTCCACTATTGGGGCTAGTGGCTATCAATGGTGTATGTATGGATGGAACTTTCACTTAATAATATATAATAGAGCCAACACGTTTTCATTCATATGTTGTTATTATAGTTAGTCTATTTTGGTTTATTTAGCAATGTATGTTATTCAAATTACAGATTTGTGTATGAACTATTTTTTATGCAATTGTATGAATCTTGTTCAAATCATGTTGTTGATTTAACCCATCACTTTGGATTGTGTACTATTCTACTTTCCATCTTGTGATGTCATTTAGCTTGTGTGTTCCTTTAAAGCTACATACTATTACATGCTTCTAAGGGACACTCTTCATTTTCCCTTCCACGTGATAGAATCCCCATGCATCTCACTTGAATCACTACAAGGTCACACACTTTCTTCCGAAAAATATATCACACTTACCTATGTGCACCATTGTAGTCAAGGCAATTCTTTACTACCTACTACTGGGACTCCTAATCCAAACAATTTGAGGTTTAGTTGGGACTTCTTACCAGGGAGATCCCCTGACATGTTTGTGGGTCCAGCACTGTCAACACCGTTCTATGTTCAGGTGGAACGTGGAATTCCCATTCTGGGTTTGGATTTTGCATCATCAATATGAGCTTATTTCTTATTGCATTTCTATGAGTATTATATTGGTTTATATGTGGATTATATGGATATGATTTCCTTGGTATTTCTGTTGCTATTATGCTCATTATGTATATGTTTTATGATAATAGCTATGTATGGCTCTCATCACATTTTTACTTGTAAATGAATGAACAATGTATCTAAGACCTAATGGATGAAATGGAAGCTAATGTGTTGAGTTATCAATGCTTCCTAGCAATTCTCATATGAGTATGAGATCCCTATGCTTAGATATGTTAGTTATGCCTGTAGATTACATATGCATGATATGTTTGACAAAATGCATGTCATGGCTAGTAGGGGTCCAGTCAAGGTCTTATTCAAGTAATTGCATTTGTATTGCGATTTCCTTGTTATCTTGTTGTTTTAAAAGTTTCATTCAATTCTGGGTAGTGACCTGGGGTCCGGGCCTAAAAATGTGGCTCAAATCCCAGGGACACTGGCATAGCACTGTGCAATTTATTCATTGGACGTTGGCATGCCTTGTCATGAGAGAATCTAGAGCCTCCTGGACGCTGTCATGCCCATATCATGGGAATGTATGGGGTGAACTGGTCTAAAATATCAGTGGGACCCAGGGGCTTATTGGAAGAAAGGTTGGGATGGTTCCTCAGGGTCCTAATGCTGATTTTGAAGGTATGTATGGTGTGTTTCCATCATTTCCACTTCCTTAACATGACTTAGGGGGTTGAATCATATCATAATGGCCTCTTGTCACATGTTTACCCCAGTTAGCTAGTTACTTACGTAGATGTGGGAGGAGGGTGTTACACAAGGCTACAACTTGAGGGTTGGAATTGCATAATGCATAGTTGGGGAAGGCCAGGTGAGGATAAGTTGCTGGAAAATTTATGAAAATAGGCTAGGTGTGGGATATGCAAACTAATGTGATCGGTCACATGACTTGAATGTGACCACACACCTAGAACACTTGACGAAACAACAACATAGATCATCCATGACACATGAACCACACACTTCCCTCAGTGCGATAACTTTGCAATGAATTACAACAAGTGTGACACCAAAGTTACACTTTTCGATAACCGTTACAACACTTGTGCGATAATGCTTAAAAATTTAGGAATGAGTGCGACAGATGTTTACATGGTTATATAAAATCATTCAGATAAAGATAAACCCTTGAATCCACTAAAATAACCTTCTACACATTATGCGATAGCTAACATTCAAAAAGACGATATTTTGTCTTTCTTGCAAAAGGGACCAAAAAACTTAAAGAAAACACATGGAATGGAATTTCCTATTTGCGGCAACAATATATAAGACCAAGGTAGGCTTTGAAATTTGGTGCAAGAAAAATTTTTGAGGGTGTTGTAGCAGCGACAACACTATTGTAAATCCTATGAAATTTTATGCATTTAAATAGGCTACGTTTAGAGAAAAATACCATGGGAAAAACCATGGTTATTAAAAACTGTAGCCAAAAAATGGTGAATAGTAAATTGAATAATTTACATCAATTTTATTTTAATTATTAATTACATTTTTTAATTTACTTTAGTTTTATACCATGAGAAAAACCATGATTGTTAAAACCTAGAGCCAAGAAACAATGAACGATAAATTGACTAGTTTACAACAATTTCATTTTATCTATTAATTTCATTTTTTTGTAGATAACACAAAATCTCAAAGGAATATTTATATCACAAACAAAGTATATCAAGGCATTATTAAAAAAATATGGCATGGAGGTGTGTTCTTTTGTGAGCACATCAATGGTTATAGGATGTCAGCTCATCAAGACTAATGAATCACTAGAGGTGGAGAAAACTTTATATAGATCTATTATTTGTAGCCTCCCTTGGTTCACAACCTCAAGACCCAACATTATGTAGGTAGTTAGTATTTTTGGAATATTTCAAGGAACCCCCAAACATAATCATCTTCTTGCAGCCAAGAGGCTTCTCAGACTTATAAGAGCCACAATGGAATATGGACTTTGGTACCCCAAAGACAAATATTTTTTACTAACTGTTTATATTGATGTTGATTGGGTAGATGATGCAGATGATCAAAAGAGCACTAGTGGTGGTTCTTTCTTTCTTTGCGAATGTCTAGTTTCATTCTTGAGAAATAAGAAAGCTTCAATCTCTCTATCTACGGCTAAAGAAAACTACATAACAACAACTTCTTGTTGCACTAACCTCTTATGGATGAAGAAAAATTTACAAGATGTGAAAGTGTTCTATGATCAACATATTCCTATCAACTATGACAATACAAGTGCCATCAACATGTTAAAGAATATTATTTTTCACTAAAAGACAAAACATATTCCATTCAAGTGCCATTTCTTAAGAGAGAAAGTTGCAAATCAGATTGTCAAGATGGAGTATGTACCTACAAAAGAGAAGGTAGGTGATATATTCACCAAAAATCTCCCAAGATATTGGTTTGAGTATTTAAGGCATAGATTGGGAGAACTTCTTCTTGTCTCCCTCCACTAGATCTTCCTTAAGAGGCAAAAATGCAGTCAAGAAGCACATTCAACATATCAAGAGAATGGCTATTAAGTTCACATGACCAACAAGACACAAGGAGATTATTGATAGGGGGATCATGTTGGTATCTTTTCTATTGATGTTAAAGGGGGAGAAGTATTGGTGATCAAACAAAATAAAAGATGAGATGTAACACTACAAAAGGAAAAGTACACTAGAGAAACAACACACACAGGAGAAGTGCATCATAAGGGGATCAACATCAAATGAAGGAGATTCAGACAAAGAAGAGAAGAACACTTTGATTTTATTTTTATGGTGTTTTTTTTGTTTGATCATCGTGTTACCATCAATGCCAAAGGGAAATAATGTTAGAAATTTGTTTTCATTGATGGAAAATGTGATGAGGATGAAGGAAAAGCATACATGATTGTAAGAAGTATGAATATCAACTCACGGTATGTAAAAGGAAAAAATGGAGAACACGAAATGACTTTAAAGCCATTTATAGCATAATAGATTAAATCAAGAGGACTTGAGACTCAGTTAGATAGATATAGCCCTAAAAGAGATTTTGAACAATATATGGAAGTCTAAAAAATCCCTCTTGGATCATAATTTATTGTTAGTCAAATATCAGGTACCCAAAAAGCCAAAATTAGAGAGTTAATATTTTCAAAGAACCATTTTGAGCAAGATAAGTTTAGTAGTTTGGCCAAACATAATGAAGTAGCTAAGTGAAGGTCTACGCAAATATGACCAGACAATGAAGAAGTGAGACCAACTTTTTTTGGCCAATAGAGGTCCAACCATACAACTCACCCTAGCGAAAGTTCCCCAGATTGTTTCAAAGTTGTGCACAAAGGGAACAAATAGGATGATGTGAGACGAGGTAGAGGTGGATGTGAAAATTCCTACATCGGAATCTCTACTGCAAAAAACTGATGTTACTTCTCCTACTTTATTAAATCATACAAGTTATTCACTATCTTCTATGGTAAATTTCAAAGTGAATACATCTGCAACCTTCACTTAATTTACATATATGTGGAAACAAAATATTTAGCAATAAAGAAAAATACAACACATAGAACACAGTTGTTTTTGGAAAAATAGTCCCAAGAAAAACCCAATGTAGGAAAAACTGTGTAGCAACTCTGAGGATTTATTATTATGCAAGAGAAAAATTTGAGTACAATTCTAGGATGCTCAACTAGTAATCTGTTACAAAGAGAATACTGAACAAAAGACTGGTGAAATGATCTCACCCTATCACTAGAGAATCATTGATTGATCCTTCAGCTTTGGAAGCTCTGTGTGGACTTTGCGTAGAACTACATCACCCTAAGCAACTTTGGCATCACCCCTCCTGGGTATTACATTGCCCCTCCTCTGGATTCTCTGCTGGATGAGAAATCAGCTTTTCTACCTCCCAGTCTTACACCCTAGCTTCCAACAACTGAACTTCGACTTCCCTCAGTAGGAAATCAACTTCCCCTCACTGACTGTGCTGCCTCTGCATCAACACTGCATAAGCTAGTGTTAGTATTCCTCTGGACATCTTTCTATCCCCTCTCTTCCTTGTACTCTCAGTAAATTCCTTTTCCCATATTCTCACTTCCCCTCTACTGCAAGATCTCCTGAATCGATTTTCCTCCTGAGAACTTCTCACCTTAGAAAATTGATTTTTTCAATCTCTCTATGTGTTTTCCAAATGACCCTCAAGCCCCTTCTTATATCTTCGTATTGGAAAACCAACGGCCTAGATTAAAACATAATTAAAATCTTAGATCGTTTTGGCTTAATCCATGGTTTTTTTTAGAAGTTTCACCCCTGATTAGATTAAAACCCATTAATATTTAAATTCTCGTAAGTTTAGACTTAGGAAACCCATTAAAAATATTAATTATTTTAATAAAATCACTTCTCGGTGGAATTACACAAAACACTTTTGGGTTCTTTGGAATACCTATGCCCAAGCCTTCTTTCAAAATTTGAGGCTTATAACACATATAATGATACCCAAAATCAACACTCCCTCTTCGCGAGGAATGTTCTCTAGCAATACACTGCTTCTTTGCATAATTCTCTGACTCTAAAGCATCATATTTGCACTGATGATTTCTGATGTATTGTCCATAAACCACTACACTACAGCTGTTATTGTACTGCTGCCTATGACACTGCCATTGCCAATGCAACATCTGTACTGCAACTCCCTCTCAAATGTTGCATCTACTATGTTGCTAGCATTGCCACTGCTAACACTGCATCCATATTACAACTCTGTTGAGAGAAGAAACTTAAAACACCCAAAACTGGATAAGTATCTAGTGGATGGTCCTTGATGCTGATATCCTAATTGCTACTAGTCCCATTCTACCTCTGAGGCCACTGCATTGCTGAAGCTCTACATTGTGACTCCTTGCATTGTTGCCTCTCTACTTTGCACTTCTCAGTCTCTGGCTCTCCTAACCACTACATCTATCAAAGCAACACTCCATGGTGCCAATTGAAACTCCACCACCCCACTACTCCTGATCATGAGCTCCTGTAGCAAGGTAATGATCTTAGAGGTGGGCTCCTCAAGGATCCTGCCGATCTGCAGTCCTCCCCACTAAAACTCTATATCATCCCACCTCCCTCTAGGAGGTATCTCGGATGTCATGGGGAACTCCTCCTTATCGATCTTTGCGGCTGCAACCTTGAGATCATGCTTCTCATGCTTGTCCTTTTTATTCAAAGGACAGTGTGATGCATAGTGGCCCATCTCCCCACATCTGAAGCACTTCACCTTGGAGATTTCCTTCTTAAGTCTCTGTTGCCCCTGCTATCCCCTCGATGTAAGGGTTGTGTTATCCTCTTCCTCCACTTTGTTCTTCGACCCACTCCTAGTGCTGCTCCTGTCAAGTTTTACCTTGAGTAGGTCTCTCCTCAACTCTTCCTATTTCAGAGCTAGCCACATCTTGTCCCAATTTGGCAATGCTACTCTGCCCAGGATACTCTGGAAAAATACTTGCCATTCATCTAAGATAGAATTTAGAGCCAATATCACTGAATCCAAATCCTGAGGTGTGTTCCCTGTAGCTAACAACTCATCACGGGTTTCCTTAATTTTTGTGAGGAATGGGTCCACACGTTCTCCCTTCCGCATCTACGCAGACCTCAAATTTTGTTGCTTGGAAGATCCTTGATACAATGTGGCTAAGGCATACCACATCTCCTTTACAGTTCCCTTACTAGCAACCTGACACACCATGTGATCCTTGACTCCATCCAGGATCATCCTTTTTGCCTTAGCCATCTTAGCTTTGTACTTTTTCAGTGGATCTACATTTGCAGGGACAACTACCACACTATCAACATACATCTTGAGGGCATGCTCATCTAATAAGAAGGTCATCCTAGCCTTCTAGATAGCATAGTTGGAAGCCCCATCCAACCTATCCTGATCCCTCAAGCCACTAGTTACCATATCCTTTGAAAACTGTCGAACTACTCCCTTTTTCTTCCTACTCCGTAGCTCCTGAGATGACTTACACACTCCTTGATGGAGCTGATCAGCTAATTCTCCTTTGCTACTCAACAATTAAGAAATGTTGATTTCCTTGACAAGAAATCAATAAGGAATTATTCCCTCACTATGATCCGCTGCTTCTTTCTTTTGACGTCTTTTCAGCTCGACAAAGTTGCCTACTAAAAAATCGGTGTCCACGAACTTCTCCTCACACTAAAGCTCAACATTGCTCCCTCTGCCACTAGAAGCTATTTTCTCTCCATAAACTCACTCGGAGAGAGATACTAACTTGAATTTTCGATCCTTTGACTAAAACTGCACAAACGCTGTGGGGTTTGACTTGCTTCTTCCTAAAAAAAATTGATTTCTCCTTCTGCTCAAAGCCAGGGTTTCTAGTTCTTCTCCTCTTGTTTCTCCTACACTAGCTCCGATACCATGTGAAAAATCCTACACCAAAATCCCTACTACAACAAATTGATGTTACTTCTCCTAATTGATTAAATAATACAAGTTATTTACTGTCTTCTATGGTAAATTTTGAAGTAAATACATCTACAGCCTTCACTTAATTTACATATATGCAAAACAAAATATTGAGAAAGAAAGAAAAATACAACACATAGGACACAATTATTTTTGGACAAATAGTCCCTAGAAAAACCCAATGTAGGAAACCTAGTGCAAAAAATCTAAGGGTTTACTATTATGCAGGAGAAAATTCAGAATACAATTCTAGGATGCTTAACTAGCAACCCATTACAAAGAGAATATTGAACAAAAGACTGGTGAAATTATCTCACCCTGTCACTGGAGAATTAATGACTGATCCTTCAGCTATGGAGGCTTTGAACCTCTGCGTGGCCTTTGCGCAGAACCACGTCACATTGAGCAACTTATGTGTCACCCCTCTTGGGTATTACGTTTCCCCTCCTCTGGTTCCTCTGCTAGCTGAAAAATCGAATTTTCTATCTCCCAGGCTCACACCTTGGTTTCTGGTAACTGAACTTCGACTTCCCCTCACTGATTACGTTGCCTCTGTGTTAGTACTACGTAAGCCAGTGTCAGTAATACTCTAGTTGTCTTTCTGTCCTGTCTCTACCTTGTACTCTTTTGAAATTCCTTCTCTTGGATTCCCATTGCCTCTATGCTGCAAGATCTCCTCAATCGATTTTCCTCCTGAGAACTTCTCACCTCAGAAAATCGATTTTCTCAATCTCTCTATGTGTTTTCCAAATGACCCTCAAGCCACTTCTTATATCTTCCTATTGGAAAACCAATGGCCTAGATTAAAACATAATTAAAATCTCAGATCATTTTGGCGTGATCCATGGCTTTTTCTAGAAGTTTAATCCTTGATTAGATTAATACCCATTAATATTTTAATTTTCATAAGTTTAGACTTAGGAACCCCATTAAAAATATTAATTATTTTAATAAAATCACTTTTGGGAGGAATTTCCCAAAATTCTTTCTGGGTTCTTTGGAATACTTGTGCCCAATCCTCCTTGCAAAATTTGAGGCTTAGAGCACATCTAATGCTATGCCAAATAAATAGTGGAAAACCCACAAAATGGTAACAAAGGAATTTGATTTGCAGAGTTCTACAACAAGTGGTCCCCAAATCCATATCATCCTAGAATTATTTCCCCAAAAAGTTTATATGGTGTGAAAGTAAATAGCTCCAAGCTTCCTGGGCACTTGGCATATGTGGGAGACGTTAGGGACATATCACCTGAGCTAGTCACTGATTAGTTCACAATGAAATAGTGCTACCCATTGGGACACCTCATCCCAGTCTCTGGACCCCATAAGGTTTCAAGTGAGTGCAAAGGAGGATTCTCCTTGCTTATTTAGCTTGAGGATAAGTGTAGATACACAACAATGTACATAACAGAGTGTGGGACCAATGGGAGAAGGCTCAAAAATAGACCCACTTGACACACCACCCCTCGACATGCCACCCTAGAAGCATTTTTCAAAGGCAAACATAAATAAATCCATGGGCTAAAGCTAAAGGTCTAGTATGAGGTCTTGCTTCGATGATTATGACCAAGTGTAATGGAGGTTTGCAGTGTTAAAATGAACCCTCAAGGCTATAATGCAATAAGTTTGAGGAGTTAGCTTTGGCATCTAAAGCACTTTGGGTATATGTAAAGTTCTTGGGGCTATTTTTGAAGGTTTAAAAAGTGAATGGGTTGGAAAAATAAGATTTGGCAATGAAATTTGGCATTTATGCCAAATATATGCCAAATAAAGCGAAATGATAAAGTTTGATATAAAAGGCATGTATGAGTTGGCAGCAAGCTTAGTGGAAATTGACATATTTGGCAGTTATCTAACAATTTGGATAAACTTAGAAGTGTGCCAATTTTAGAAAGTCCCATCTAAATTTCGTAAAAATTATAGAATAGAAAAATTAAGTAGTTACATATGAGTTGACAAAAGAAAGACAAACGTGAAAATAAATATTCATGCAAGCATTAAATTACAAGTTAACTAAAGTTACAATAACTAAAAATATCCATCCAAATTCTTTAAAAGCACAATCGAATTGGTGTGTTCATAGATATTGGTGAGATTTATGGATTGATGTTGTTGGTGCGCTTGGGGATTTTTCAGTGATCAGAGATTGCTAAAGGTGTTTTAATGGCAGTTTTGGTTAGTGTATGAAGTGAAAATTATATTTTTTTTTTTTGAAAAAGGGAACAACTTCAATATTTGAGTATGAAAATTATATGAATGATGAAACATTGAGGTCTTGCCAGTAGTAGCATACAGATGTGGGGCTGTAGCCACTTCCAGTAGTCACTAGTAAATAATTAGGGATTGGAGCTCCTTTCAGTGGTAGCTGATAAACTTAGGGTTTGTAGCTCCTTTCAGTTGTTGTTGATAAATTAGGGAGCAGTTGCTTCCTACTAGTTATAGCCAAAGAACTTTGTAACAATAATTAGTCGCTTGCCTCGTGAAGAGATTAAAGAAAAGTTTTAGAGAATCTATGTGTGATATTTTGCGTGTCTTATGTTGATTCTTACCATGATATCTAAATTAATTGTTGAAGTATTAATTAGTGTCCCAATATCTTGTGCAAGAAAAGTAAAGTTGTAAAATTTCTACAATACTAATTCTGCCCCCTCACCTGCCCCCTTAGTATTGGATTTGTTTATAACCATTGTTTGGTCAATTTCTTAATCACAATGGAGGATGAAAACCCTGATGAACGTGTCCCTCCATTTGTTCCAGCATGCCTTCCAGACAGTCCAACCTCACATGAATTCCTTTTTAGCCACAAAGAAAATATACCAACGATCCATCATGTTCCATTGATTGTTCCAAAGATCATTAATGAAACTAATAATTTCAATCCCATCCTCATGCTAGTCTTGTTTGAGATTTTCCAAGAGCAAGGTGACCTATTGAAGCTAATTTCCCAAAGCATCAATTAGAGGGGGAAGTTCTATTCTTCCAATAGAATGGACAAGTTATTGATCCAATTCTTCTCCTAAATACCAAATCTCCACTTGATGTTATGCTCCATGCACTCATGGCATTAAACTACTACGTGCATGACTATGTTGGCATTACATGGGCCCTAGGGTATTAAAATTATACCTCCAAACCAAAGCCCAGAATGGTATGTGCTAATTTCTCTAAAATCCCTAAGTTTTATCCACATTTTCATATCTAATGTAAATAGAGCAGTGAAAGCTATAGGGAGACCAACTATTTGGGACTCTCCCCCCTCCACTAACTTTACAAAGCTATAGGAACTTCCACCCACACCAAGCACATAAGGAAATAGGATGTCAAGCCTACTCACCACCTCCTCAGCTCCATAATACTCCAAAACCCAATGAGGGGAGGACAACCTTAGAGAGAAAAAACCCAACCCCCCAATTTTCCACCATACTTATACTCCTACAATAAGGGAATAAACTATGTAAAATATGGTTGGAAATAACTGAGATAACCCTAGAATAGTAGCTGCAAACTCTTAAAATGGATAAAAACTCAGACAACGATATGTTGAGGGGTTCTTACAATCTCTTCACCAAAATTTCACAACTACCATCTACAGATCAACGTCAATTGCTAGGAAGCACACTACTGCCACGAAATAAATATTGTCAAACAAACTAGATGATAGAGCTTGAGACAAGATTAAAACTTGGAGTGAGAAATTTACTAAAGGGTTGGGATTTGTTTATAAATCTAGCAATGTCACCTTAGTTTCTAGGCCAAAGCACTACCTCTTCCCCCCCAAATGTAAGGACCTAGCCCAATGAATATGCAGGCCTCCATGAGCCTAAGTCCACAAACCTTTTGCGCTAAATCGCCACAATGAAAAAGCGAGAGCCTCCCGAACTAGATGAAGTTCCTCTCCTCGTTATCGTAGTTTGAAGGGCTTGTGATAGAAAATAAAAAATTCCACCATGTGCGCTCAAATAACATGTTCCGTCCACCACCTTACCTCCCATTACCATGCACAACCAACAAAAACCTGGAGGGTGACAAGTAACTATTATACCTCTAAACTCCTCGAAAAACGTCACCTTTTACTTGCCTTGAGAAGCATTCTTGACATGCCTCATTAATTAACATGCCACATGGACATAGAAGCTATTGTCATGCCTTAACCTTCATTAACTACCAATGTCACCCCCTCAAGTACACCTCTCATCCATATTGGTAGAGAGCACCACACACATTTTTTTTTTTTGGATGTTAAGAGAGTTTCATTCTCATTATAAGTTACATAATTCAAATTTAACACTTTGTTAAAGGATGAGATTTAATTCAAGTCCCACCTATTTTTTGTCTTATATATTTTCAATGTTTCTTCAAGTATTTAGATATTTCCAATGCAAGGTATGCCATTTACTAATGGAAATTCTGGTGGGATAAATAACCACAATATTAGTATAAAACAATCATCTTACGTTATAAACTAAAATAAACTTGTTTTAATAAATATTTTAAAGAAATCATAAGTTCTCTAGATAAATTTGTTGAAATAAACACCTACGATATTGTTATTTAAATCAGTGTTATTTTTATTAAAAAAATTATCTTTAATTAAAATAAAATTTGAAAAAATAAATAATTTAATTTAAAATAAATGTGAAAAAATAAATATTTACTATATTATTTTTGCATGGAAAGTTGAGTGCTAACATCTAACCACAAACAAATTTGAAAAAAAATAGATATTCAAGAATATTGGTATTTACATGGAAGGAAGTTTCCTTTGAATGTTTAAGTGGCAGAAAATTTTATGCCTAAGTAAGTTAACATCTAAGTGGAAATAAATTTGAAAGAATATATATTTTTATAAAACATTAAGTGAAGAGAACTTTTAATATTGATATTTAAATTAGGAGAAAATATGAGAATATATACTCTCACCTTGAAACATCGATTGAAGAAATTATGACATTGACATTTAAATTAAAATGATTTTTTCGTAATAGATATCCACTCTAGCAACCGTCTAATTCAAAGAAAATTTAGTTAATTCATAACATCTAGTCCAATTTGACAAAATAGATTTCTTGGGATCTTCCATGGAATTTAAGTCAAAGATTATTCATTGCCTTGCCTAATTTTGTGATATATATTTTGATGGGATGGTTTTTGTGTTTTTTAATAGAAATTGAGTTTATTGATTATTATGTTTAAATTTTTATATATATAAATATAAAATATAGTTTTTGTTTTTATTTTAAAAATAGATAATATAATTTAATGAAATTATATTTTTTTATTTATAATATATTATTTATAAAAATAAAATTTAATGTCAAAAAATCTCAAAAATATTTTATTATATAAAATTTTAATTTATAATTAAGATTTACAATTAAAATGTGATTTACCAACAACATCCTCTGGTAGCATTATAAAACACAAATTTGCATTCTAAAATAGATGACTTCTAACAAAATATAATATTACTAAATTTTGGAAAAAATCTCAAAACCTATAGGTCTAATCTTAACATTTTAGTTAATACCAATTTGGAGGAATAGATATTTGAGATATTGGTTGAAGAATCTCTAAATATCCAGAGATATTGGTTGAGGAATCTCTAACGAAAAATATTAGTTACTAAGAAAATCGGCACATAAGTTAGAAGAGAGTTTTGCAGAACACATACCCCTGGTCCTTGCGTTTAAGTTTAAGAACGACCATTATTTGCATCTGAGTAGAAGATAATCAAATCCTGACATCTAAAGACAGGTAAATTTGACAGAATAGATACTGCCAATCCTCACATCCAATCCGAAGGCAGATTTACCAACCAAATTTGAATGGGTATCTGCATTAAAAATTGCCGAAATTTCAGTTGAATGGCCATTGATTGCAAGATATTGTCAAGATTTGTACACGCAAATTTCGTCCAGATTTAAATGAGCGATATATTTAGAGATCCGAATCTATAGAAAAGGTCAAAACACAAATTTATTATTCTCTAAATCCATGCATAATGTCAATAGCTTATCAATTGCTTCAGACCGAGCAATCAATTCATGGCTACTTACCAATTTTCAAACCGCCAACCCTCATGAATGAGCAATGATGTACACAGAAAATTCATAATGAATAATGACGTAGAGATTCATCGACTGCGTACCAACTTTCAAATGTAACAATGAGGTTTACACAATTCATAATGAATAGCGAAGTGCACAAATTCATAATAGGACGAGTTAATAAGTGAAAAATGGAGATTATTTATTTGGGTAGTTTAATTGGGTGGCGGAGTTACTTAGAAAGTTATAGAAATTTTGATTATGAGGAGTTGCTTACAAAGTTATAGAAATTTTCATTATATTTAAAGAAAATTCGGCAAAGATTTTTGTAAATCCAAGTTATAGTTGTTAAACTTCAAAATTTTAAGTGTTTTAGAAGTTTTTGATGGCACTGAATCAAAAACATGATTTAAACACCGTCTCTACAAGACTTCTTGAAATTTTTTTCGCCGGGATTCCAGCTACTTTTGGCCGTCCATGCAATTCCTCCACCTTGTTAGACAACTCCTTATTTTGATGATTCAAACACTTTCTCTACAAGATTTTTTGAATTTTTTTCCCACATTCCAGCCACTTTCGGCGGTCCCGGCAATTCATTCCTCCCCTAGTTAGACGATAATTTATTTATTTGTACACTAAAATACGATTTAATTTTTTTCCCAAATTCTAACCACTTTTAGCCGTCTCGGAAATTCATTCCTTCTCCTCGTTGCACGACTCCTTATTTATTTCTACACTAAGAAACGATTTATTTTGATATGTTCCCTGTTTTTACAAATTTAAAAGGCCTGCATCCTTTGGAAACGTGTGGAAACTCGAAGCGGGTAATTTAGTAAAAAAATGGGTTATCCCTTGCTCACCATGAATCATAGTACAGTAATGCTCTTGTAAACAACCTAGATAGTCTCCCATCTCTAAACGTTTTGATTGTTATTTTTAATCTAATTTTGGATTTTAATTATTATTTTTATTTTTATCTGAGATATTGAGCAATATTAAGTATTATATAATTAGTGAATAATTAGCTTATTGCCTTTATATCTTATTTATTAAATATTTATTTATTTTCATTTAAAAATAGTGATTACCATGCAATTAGTGAATGATTAACTTATTACTTTTATGATTAACTTATTACTTTTACATTCTATTTATTGAATAAATATTTATTCTCATTTAAAAGAAAAAATATAAATGTAATTAACCAACACGTGTTTAATATTTAGCTATCCAAATTATCTGATTATTTTTAAGCATTTGTCTTCAAATTCCACAAGCTAGTTGCATTCACTAATAAGATGAAGTTTTATGTATATTTTAATTATCGTTATTATATGAAACAATTTCATTGTAAATGAAAAATAACATATCACTTAATATTTTCAAGAATTTTAATTCTAGGTTGCAAAACTATTAAGAAATGAATTGAGTTAAAAACTTAAAATGATTGATAGCATATCAAATTTAAATTTAATTTGGATATAAAAAGTAGAAAAAGATATTGTTTTTGATTATCATTCTTTTTACTGTCATTTAAGTAGTTGACTTACATGGATTTTCATTATGTAGTAGACAATACCTTTTATTATCAATCTTTATAATGAAAAGAGTCCATTGTAAATGAAAAATAACATATCATTTAATATTTCTAAGAATTTTAATTATAGGTTGGAAAACTATTAAGAAATGAATTGACTTAAAAACCCAAAATGATTGGTAGCTTGTCAAATTTAAATTTAATTTGGATATAAAAAGTAGAAAGAGATATTGTTTTTTATTATCAATCTTTTTAGTGTCAATTAAGTAGTTGACTTGCATGGATTTTCATTATGTAGTAGACAATATATTTTATTATCAATCTTTATAGTGAAAAAATTCCATTGTAAATGAAAAATAACATATCACTTAATATGTTTAAGAATCTTAATTCTAGGTTGAAAAACTATTAAGAAATGAATTGAGTTAAAAACCCAAAATGATTGGTAGCTTGTCAAATTTAAATTTAATTTGGATATAAAAAGTAGAAAGACATATTTTTTTTATTATCAATCTTTTTAGTGTCACCTAACTAGTTGACTTACATGGATTTTCATTATATAGTAGACAATATCTTTTATTATCCATCTTTGTAATGTCACCTACGTCGACGACTTACATGGATTTTCATTATGTAGTTTAGCAAGATTAGTTATTATTTTTATAATGTAATTTTTGCATCAATAAAAATGAAAAGATACATTTTCAATATAAGAATGGCTTATTTTATTTTTAGCTTTGATTTTTAATTTTATCATAATTTTTTCTTAAACTCATAAAAAATATTTTTAATATCATTTCTATGAGTAGTTCAATTAAGGATGGTCATGATATGAAGTATTATGTATAGTATGAGATATAAAATTGGGATCTCTATAATTTAATTACCAACATAGATCCATTTTAAATATAGATCTAACATGAGCTGATGTCATTTCTATGAGTAGTTCAATTAAGGATGGTCATGATATGAAGTATTATGTATAGTATGAGATTATAAAATTGATCTCTTATAATGTTAATTACCAACATAGATCCATGGTTAAATACAGGAATCTACATTGAGCGCTGAAGAGGGATCAATTTCTTTCCCGTACCAATTTCTTTTATAAAATAGACATTATTTAAATTTATATAATTTTATTTTTATTTATTTTATTCTATATAAACAAAATTTCAATTTTAATAATAAAATTACACATAATAAAATGACAGTTTTACACATTTTACTGGACTAATAATAACCATCCAAATTAACTCCTTAACATACGCATACGAACCCAATATAATTAACAATTACCTTTTGATCCTTTCATCTAAAGTACACCGTTTGTTTTAACTTGTTTTCATCATTCAAAACTTGGATTTATTATATTCAATTGCTTATCGTCAAAAATGTCATAGATATCCAAAAATTCACGTGGAACGTAATAGTTATTGAAAAAAGCGAAATGCGGTGGGCTTTGATTACGTGCCGCGCCCCTTTAAATCTGCTACGCCACATGTTCCGGAAGCAACGGGAAGGAAGGAAGAGGCAGCGCCGCAGCGGGAAGGAGAGAACTGCATGGTGCCTTTTATCCCCTTTGAGGGCACTCTATGTTTATCTGTTTTGTATTCAATGGCTTCTTCCCTGACTAGATCATCCATTTCGTTCAGAAGGCAGGGTTCATCTGGGATCGTATGGCGCGAGTGTTGGATTCCGGGGGAAACAGAGGGATCTGGCAGCTCGGCTTCGGCCGTTAATAAGAATGATGATGCTGCGGCCGATGCTGTTTTATCTGAGAATATGGGAAATCTGCCCGAGTCTTCGAAAAACCAATTTTTGCTTCACAGCGGAAGCCTGGGATCGAACACCACCGCCTATGGCTATGAAGGCCGTCGTTTTCTCAGGAGAGAAATTACTGATACTGATGCGCCTAAGAAGACCAACATTCGTTTTACCAGATGGGTCAAGCGGGCTTTCTCGAAATCCCGCTCGGCCAAGCCGTAGAAATTGGAAGATGCTTGTGCTGTATTCTAATTCCATACGAATGAAATGATAGATGTCTCTTATTAGAGAAATCCTATTTGTTCTATAAGGGTTTCCGCTCTTTTTTAATTCATTATGATTCAAACTTGCAGTGTTTGATTGCAGGTTGAAATCGCCCGCCCCCCATACATATATATATTAAGGGTTTGATTGCAGGTTGAAATCGCCCGGCCCCCACATATATATATATAAATATATATATATATTATTTTAAAAAGCTGTTAAAATGCGAAGGTAGTTATAACAATTCTATATACAACACTCAACGAAGTCTTCATATTTTAAGATGTTGAATTACTATATGTTTTTTGTGTTAAACTTGTGTATGGTTTTCAACGAAGTTTCACATTTTTAGATGTGAATTGCTATATGTTTTTGTGTATGGTTTTCGGATCAAATTGTGCAGTTTATGTTTAAAACACACGGAAACTATGAAAATAAAATACTATATTTACAAGAAAAAAGAGAAGCGAAAATGAGGAAAAATCGTTAATAAGCTGGAGCTCATACAACATTCCTCGTAAAAGAAAGTATTACGCATTCTCTTATTAAAAGATTGTGGAAGTGGGGACATATATTGTGTCTTGGAGACCAAGACGAGATAAGTGGGTACATTTACTCTGTGCTTTGGAGGGCAGTGCTTTGGAGCGCAGGAGGAGGTCACGTAAAGCAATGATTTTGTAGCTTCCTTCAGTTCTCTGGCCTTTTGCTTGCACAATATGATCAATCAAGGCAGATTGAGAAATCAATGTATGAAATCCTTCAGAGGAAGAATCCTTGGAGTTAATAGTAGTGTGGGAAATATAGGATATGTTAACTGGCAGGAGGTATGTAAAGCACTGTAACTGGGATACCCAAATAATATTCACGCTATGTAAAGCACTGTAACTGGGATACCCAAATAACATTCACGCTATGTAAAGCACTGTAACTGGGATACCCAAATAATATTCACGCTAGTTAATTAGCATATCTCTTCACAAAGACCTTAGTTAAAAGGAAATAGTGATACAAAATAGGTTCTTATAGAGATGAACAAATAAATCATTAACAAAAGCAATGAGTGAACGTGTTTTAAAAAACTAAATAAATATAAGTGTAACATTAAGTAACATATAAACCTGTAACCATTAAACATTACAGTGAGAACAATGTTTAAAAAAACTAAATAAATATAATATAATTACAACATTAGGTAACATAGAAACATGTAGCTATTAAATATTACATCATGAACGTTGTTTAGTTTTATTACAGAGTGAACCTTGTTTAGAAAAACTAAATAAATATAATTACAACATTAATTAACATATACTTACAACATTAAGTAACATAGAAACATGTAACTATTAAACATTACAGCGTGAATGTTTAAAAAAAAAAACTAAATAAATATAATTGCAACATTAATTAACACAGAAACATGTAGTCATTATACATTGAATTTTTTTGAAAAATCTTCCATATTCCAAAGTAGGTTGAATGTGTTATTTAACAACAAACAAATGGTTGCAATATATTATAAGTCCCCGTACTTTGAATAGAGTAAAACTCTCACTTTTTTATCTCGAAACCAAATTAGAATGTTCAATGGTTGGTTATTTACCTTTAGAAAACATATTCTAGTTCAACCAAAGTTTTTCTTGTTTTATATATCTATGTGATGTTCAATTCTAAGATATATATTTTGTAACCCGCACTAGAAGACGCTTTTATCACATCTTTACTACCATCTAAAAAAATTCTATATATAAAATAATAACGAGGACTCGATCAATCTATTTGTAATACCCACTTTGTAAAGTGATCTGATTTGGATTTGAGAAAGTCTGATTTGATTTGGACTTGAGAAATTCCAATTTGGCCTTGAGAAATTCCAAAGAATAAAATTTTTGGTAACACTTATCGGACATTGTCCGAGACCATATAAAGATATTTTAAATTTGCAAACCAATAACTCTCTACCATTTTTAACAGAGTGATCTCCTAGTGTGATATATATCTCGAAGATCTGATTTGGACTTGAGAAATTCCAAAGAATAAAACTTTTGTAACACTTATGGGACATTGTCCGAGACCATCTAAAGATATTTTAAATTTGAATAACTCTTTACCATTTTTAACGGAGTAATCTCCTAGTGTCATATATCTCCAAGGAAACATGTAGAAATTTTCATATTCATTTGTTTCATATTTAAATCAAATGCTATTATTATATGAAAAAATATATATGTATAGACGTTGATATGTAAGTGGCTATGGATATTACAATATAATGGTTTCTCATAATAGATATTCTGAAATATTAAACCATTGAAATTAAATTTTATTTGGATCTCAATTCAATTCAATTAACTTTTAGTTTTATTAAATCTTTGAAATATGAAAATGAAAAAATGCATTTTACTGTATATTATTTTTATCAATGAACACACGATTTATTCTAGGTAGCTCAATGTAGTTTAATATAGGATAAAATTGAGTTAGAAGGTGAGGCCTTGTTTATTTTTTTTAATTTTAAAATGCTCAAAAGAATGAGAACTCCTAATGGAGTTACATTTTGTTACATTTTGACACTATATGCTGAACAACTACTATAGAATCTTATTCTTCCTCATCCTCTATTATTTTCACAAAATATCACTCAAATGTTTTTCTTGTCTATGTAACACAATATAATGTTATATAACGGAACCCATTCTCCTCCTAGCGCCTTGGTATTTAACGTATCCTAAAACCATCGATGGATAGGTTTTGACTTCCTCAACCCCCAATTATGATATGGTTTTGGACCTTCTACAATATTATTGGAAGTCTATGCATTGCTAACCCCACACATGTGAATAATGGGAATACCATGGTATCAACTTTTACGATGGTGGATAACATAGTAGGCCAACTTGTGAGTGAGATTGCATTCATATATGAGCTCCTATTAAAAATAAATTGCATGGTTGGAAAGTTCTGAGAGTGTATAAAACCACTAAAGTTTTTGAATTTATCCTATAATATTATAACTCAACAAATTCCATTTGATGTCTCAACATGGCTCTAGAAGGTTTTAAACCCCAATTTTCCAAACTTCTACCTGCTAAGAAAATGGGCCTTGTAAGCCAAATTTTCCACGTATAAAGTACCATTATAGATAAAAAAAATTATATGATAATCTAATCCATCGCTTAAACTTGGGAATATAATTTTATGGCCAACCTTTCATATGCTTTGCCTCATATTTTTTAACATTTCCATCTAAATTAATCTTCTTTTTGAATATCCATTTATATATAGTGGCTTTCCATCTCTAATAAATGGTATCAAGTCCATTTAATCATTATTTCTAAGTGTATTCATTTCCTCATCCATGTACAATCTCTAACATTCCTTAACTTGCATCTCCATTGCATCTTTCATAGTTCTAGGCTTCTTAGTGTTAGTAGGCAAAGAAAATATATGTCTAGAATCATATGGAGTAATATTATACATCTTTGATTTCCTTATTTGGGTAGTGGAATTCCTTAATATCTCATATGGAGTTTATTTTACTCTTCCAAAATCTCTAAGCCCTCCTCCCCAGCAAGTCCACTATGAAATTCTTGTTCAATTTTTGGTTCAATTTTCTTGGTTTTGAGATGTAGTTGAACTACTAATTTCTTCTCATCCTCGTCTATATACAACATTGTTGGAGAAGATTTAATTTCTATGAAAACAACATTTTTTATATACATATTTCTCAGCAACAAAATCTAATCTAGATTCTCTTAGCTACTGAAATCAACCAAGATCTTTTACTTATGTGATGTTAGCAGAATTGCATGTGAAAGAGCATGAAAAAGAACATGTGAATATTTTAAAGAAGAGTAAACTTAAAGGAAACAATCAAATTAATGAACACACACAAGTTGATAAAGAAGCTCATCGAGTGTGGACTACGTCTTCAGGCTTGGTGTTAAGAGTGGGGAGGCCTCTTCATTAGTTGTTGCAAGATGATGATGAATAATTGATGTAATCTCTGTCAATACAAGGATGAACCCCCTTATCTAGAGTGGCATGTCTCTCCATAAGATGTTCTCCTATAAGAAATCTCACTCATAAAATTTCTCCTCAAACATGAAAAAGGAACAATATCTCACATAAAGTGGCATACAATGATCCTCTCACAAAGTGGCATACATGTATCTCAAATACAAATCATCATCTCAACAAAAGTCAAATGAAGACATGGCAACAATGCATCTTATGCCTCCAAGTTTGGGGACGACCTGAAAATTTGCTACTCGGATGAAGAAACAACATGAACCATTACCTTCCTTGTGAAATATCATGATATCTAAGTATAAACTCGACCCCTTTCTAAATCAATCAAATTTGGGCTTCCCAAGAATCTCAAAGGTTCCTCAAAGATTCTCTTTCACGGGTTGACTGAAACTTGGATGCTCAGATGAAAAAACTTATCATAGCATCATGTTTCTTGTGAAAAACCATGAAGTGTAAGTATAAACACAGCCCCTTTTTGTCATGGTCAAATCTGGGCTCCTTAGGAATCTCAAAGATTCTCTTCTGTACATGGATGAAAAATCTGCTAATGAGATAAGAAAATGGACCATGCCATTAGGCTCCTAGTGAAAAACCGGTTCAAATGAGTAGAAACTTGGCATAATTATGACACCTTAAAAAATTGGCTCTAAGGAAATCTCAAAGATTCCTCATAGAGAATATTCTTTGGAATATTCCCTAACATATGCTTTAACAATATTCCTAGAATTTTCTTGATATTCATAACTTCATTGGCCTTCTTGCACCCTTATCTCTCATTTATTCTCCATGGTTCCCTTTGAACCATTTGAATGACATTTTATAACAAAGTGTGAGGGTCAATAAAATGAAGTGTGAGGTTGGCACAATGGTTGGCATAGTCATATTAAGTTACTTGTTGTTGGGGAATTTTTTGGTTCAAAACCCATCGAATCCTAATTTTTCTTTAATATGGTATTAAATCCCAATTTTGGTTTTAATATAGCTTCAAACCATATAATATATGGAAATCATATGTCCATATTTTAACGACTCCCAAAACCATGAGAATAAGACAAAAATGGAGGCTGCACCATGCCAAGACCACTTGGGCCTAATTTGAGGTGTCATGTGGCAAGATCTCATTGGTTCACATCATATGTCACTTTTCTCACCTACTTGCCATGTCTCGACTTATGGTGATGCCACATCACTTGCTTGTGGGTCCACCTGGTTTGTTGATTAGGCTGCCACATTAACTTTGTGGGTCCCACTAGGCTGATTAAATTTTCTACCACGTGATTTCTGTATGACCTACCACGTGGCATAATGTTGACTTTCACTTTGAATTTTCCCCAGTTTGACTGAAACTTTGGCTAAGCATAACTTTTTCATATGAACTCAAATTTAGGCGTCATTTTCATCATTGGAATTAGAAAGATGAGCTTTACGTTGTAACTCATCCTCCTCCTAGTTCCACCCAAGAAACCAACCAATCAAGGAAAACATGTGATGAGAGGGGTTACTTAAGAGATTCAATCTCCTTGGTAACCTTAAGGAAATGGAATCGATGAAACATGTCAAACAAACCCATCCACATCAACAAAAACACCCCTAGGAGACATGTCAGCCACTTAGACATCCTGCCCCTGGGTCCTAATGATGGTTTAACACTTTTAACTGAAAGTCACTCTCATATGCCTCCATGCCAGCCAGTGTGAAATTTTCTGCACATACTTACGCCAACAACCGTTGACTTTTCTTAGCAGACCCGTGCCAACAACGTCGAGATTTGATCCACTTTTCTAGCCTATAATCCCAACCTCTGCCTAGAACTTTCTACAACTTTCAAAATCCTTCAAAGACATGATAACAATGATGATAATTAAAAAATAAACCTCAATATTAGGCTTGAGCATCCCCAAATGGGACTGACATTCTGTTAAACACTAGGCATGAATGTAACCTATAGGCCTAAGATACAAAACAAAGCATAAATGACTGAAAGAAATCATGAAACATAACCAGAATGACCACCTACTTCTCCATTGAACTATGATATCATCAATTAGGTCTTTCATCCATCTATTTAACAATTACAAGTAAATACACGAAATAACCATGACATGAACCAGTCATTTAACCATGCTTATAACGAACATAAAACCATATAAAAATCAGAGATATGAAAACCATTAAATCCACATATAAACCAGTGAAAACGTAAGAGAACTTAGCTTTTATTAATCATAGGAAAATTTGACCAGGTTCGGGACTTCCAAGTACCACCCGACCATAGACATGGCTGAACAAAACATCTCTTTCACCCAGTCACTCCCATGCCATATTACAACCGTGAATGTGGGATCTCATAGAATAACCAATCCAAGAACAACCCAGGGAATCTAGAGGTTAGACCACCTCCATCCTCACCAAACCATGATCACTATCCTTGAGGAATTTTCTGTCTCCTTGTCTCTCAGGCTCACCTACAATCCAATCCCGGACCACTAGGCCCTAAATCGAGACCATTCTCTCAGGCTTTGCCACAATCCAAACCCGGATCACTAGACCCTAAACTGAAACTTCTCCCTTAGCCTTTACTGTGTATCCCAACAAAACAAGTCAAGGGATTCCTAGGCCGTTGGGAATGAAACTTGAGACCACCTCTACCCTGGATCCTGAAATCCATTTGAAAAACCAAAGCTCAAAACCGAGATAAACATCCCAATGTATCATGGAATCTAGAAAAAGGAAAATCTAGGCTGAAAACCACTGTCATAACCCAGGAAAACCATGCCACTGACAACAAGAGAACCATACATCAACATGCAAATCCATGCATGTCCAAACTAGCTGGAAAATAACACATGAAAATGGTTACCTGCAAGTATTCCTGTTGAAGATACCCGATCCTGTTGTCCTTTTCTTGATACTTTTTTTCTTCCTTTCCTTTTTCTTGCTTTTACTTCCTTGATCCAAAGCTATAGTGCTCCAAGAAAACTCTAAGTGGCCAAGCGTGAGAGAGAGAGAGAGATAATAATGAGAGAGATCCAAACTTGAACTGACAAAAGGTTAGCAAAAGCTTGCCCACTAATCCTCATAAGCCTTTTTATTAATGAGGCCTCTAATTTCTTCATTTTCCATTATTTTCCTTCAATTTCCTCCTCACATGAAACCTGTGACCTTTCATCTTAATTTTCTCCTATTTTCCTTTATTTCCATAAATAAATGTGCCAAAAATGCCTTTTTCCCTTTTAATTCCTTTGCCTTATCTTTTGCCAATTTTCCTTAGCCAAAACACACATCCATTGATGCCCACAAAGATATCTTTTCCCAACATTCAGCTTGGAATAAGTGTCCCTTAACCATGGTCATATTTTTCCTTTATTAACTTTTATTACATGAACTTTTCACTAGGGCTGTTATAGAACCATCCCCCTTGGGGAACACCGTCCTCAGTGTTAAACCATTCCAAGACCTCAAAAAAACCATTGAAAAGAAAACATACTGCCAATGGAGCTTTATAACTTAGCTCGTTGCAGTATTTACAATGTAGACCTCCTCAAAAGTAAAACATCATGACAACATGACAAAATAGTAACCATAATAACATGACACCTGTACCACTTATTGGGGATTTATAGCTTAGCTAATGATGGTATTTACATCCATATACATATATATACATATACAATAACATCAAAAAAAATATGCTAAACGTATACCATCATCAAACCAAAATTGCTTTCCCTCAACCACCAACCAATGAAGAATATAGGGCCCACATCTGATTCGCCATCTCCCATGTAGCTTCTTTAGGCCCAAAGTGCTTCCAATGCACTTTAACTTTCTCTATAGCTCTATTCCTGAGCATGAGATGATTCCGTTGCAATATGCACTAAGGCTCCATATGAAAATCTCCTTCTTGCTCCACCTGCAATACATACCAATCAATAACATGATAAACATCCTTTTATACTTCTTAAGAAATGAAATATGGAAAACATCATGGAATTTCATTATTGGAGGTAGTGCAAGCTGATATTCCACTGGTCCAATCTTCTAAAGGATCCCGAAAGGCCCGAAATACCGTAGTGCCAACTTGGCACATGAACCAATCTAAAGGATCTTTTCTTGGGCTTGATGCACAAATACACATCCTCCCCAACCTAAAACTCCTTGAACACCCCGTGCAGATCCGCATAACCCTTCTTTCTATCCTATGATGCCTATAGATTCTTCTTTATAACCTTCATTTCCTACTCCATGTATGCCAAGATTTATGGTCCAATAAGTACTCTGTTCATTGGATCACTCTAGTTGATGGGAGTGTTACAAATCTGACCATATAATGCCTCTAAAGGACTCATACTCAATGACTACTAATAAATATTATGTATGATAACTCAACCAATGGAAGATAATCCTCCCATTTCTTCTGCTGGTGCATCACATACATCCTCAACATATTCTCTAAGATCCCGTGGACCCTCTCTGTCTGTCCATCTGTCTAGGGATGATAAGTTGTATTGAAGGCCAACTATGTGCCCAAGTCTACATATAGCTCCTTCCAAAAATTGGAAGTGGAATTTGCATCCTTGTCTGACACAATATTCTTTGGAAAACCATGCAATCTCACTATCAGTCTGATGAACACCTGTTCTACCTCACTAGCTGAATATGTAGTCTTCACTAGAATGAAGTGAGCTACCTTGCTCAACCTGTCAACGACGACCATAATATAATCATGTTGATTTATTATCCTGGGAAGACCTGTGATGAAATCCATGGAAATTATCTTCCATTTAATTGCTATAGGATGTAGTAAACCACTTGGATTCTTACATTCCACCTTGACCTGCTGATAATCTAAACATCTAGCCATGAACTCTACCACTTCATTCTTTAGATTCAGCCAATATTATAACTTCTTTAGCACCGTCAGTGTCTTCTAATATCCTAGATGACCTTAATATGTCTTGGTGTCAAACTCCCTCAAGATAAGCTTCTTGAGCTCACTGCAATTTGACACATAGATCTTGTCTCTAAATCTCACCAAACCATTTTCTGTGAGATGATAATTTGCATCTTGATCACCTATACCTATACCTACACTTATACCTTTACCTGTACTTGTACTCTGCTGTAACATGTGCATAATCTCCATGTATTTTTCATCCCATTTTCCTTCCTACAAGATCCTATCCTATAACTCTATCCCATAAGGGCTTATAGCTGTTATATGATTTACTTATATCTTCCTGCTAAGAGCATCCGCAACCCGGTTCTCCTTCCCTTTGATGCATCTGATCTCAAAGTCAAACTCGCTAAGGGTTTCCAACCATCTTGCTTTCCTGGCATTTAGATTCGGCTAATTAAACAAATATCTCAACTCACTGTGATCACTCACCAATGTAAACCTCCTGCCAAGGAGATAGTGCCTTCACATCTTTAATGCATGTATAGTCATTGCTAGCTCAATATCGTGTGTTCGGTAGTTCTTCTCATGCTCATTCAGTTTCCATGACCAATAGCACACTGCATGTCCTTCTTGCATGAGAACTCCTTGAATTCCTCTCTTGCAAGCATCTGTAGACACTACAAACTCCTAGTCTAGATCCACAAACTTTAGCACTAGTGCGTGTGTCAACAAATGCTTAAGCTGCTCAAAACTAGCCTCAGATTCTTCTATCCATTAAAACTTCTTACCTTTCCATTGCAATGATGTGATAGGATATGCAATGCGTGAGAAGTTCTGGATGAACCTCCTATAGTAACCTACCAATCACATAAATGATCTCACTTCATCCAAATTCTTAGGAGATGCCCACTCCATGATGGCCCTTATCTTTTCTGGATTTGTTGTTATGCCATCCTTGGAGGCAACATGCCCCAAGTAATGTACTTCTGTCTGAAAGAAGTTCCACATGCTAAGTTTAGCATACAACTGATGCTCTCTTAGTAATGTCAACATTGTTGCTAAATGCTCAACACATTCTTCCTCATTCTTAGAATATACCAATATGTCATCAACGAATACAATAACAAACTTGTCTAGATAAGGACGCAACACACTATTCATCAAACACATAAATGTAGCTGGAACATTAGTCAAACCGAATGAAAAAATAAAAAACTCATAATTCCCATACCTATTCTTGAACCTAGTCTTGAAGATATCCTCTTCCTTGATGCGTACCCGATGGTATCCCAATCTCAAGTCGATCTTAGAGAACACTTTTGCGTTCTTAAACTGATCAAACTAATTATTAATCCTCAGAAATGGGTATGTATTCTTGATCGTTACTTTGTTTTGCTGCCCGTAGTCAATGCACAATCTAACAATACCATATTTCTTCTTTGCAAACAACATTGGTGCACACAAGGCAATACACTCAGCCTAATGAATCCCTTTCCAAACATTTCCTTCATCTGCAACTTTAACTCAACGAACTCAGGTGTGCTCATCCTGTAAGGTGATTTTGATGCCAGGGCTACCCCTAACACCAAATCAATAGAAAAGTATACCTCTCTGTGAGGTGGCAACTTTGTAATGTCCTAAGGAAATACGTCTTGAAACTACTACAAAACTGGGTACCTTCTTAGCACATCTGCATCCTCGTCTTCCTTATCCTTGTCACTAGAAATGTGTATTGCAAACATTGTACAAGTTTTTCTGCAGCTACGCTTAGCCTGCATAGTGGTAACCATCCTCACTGATGGAGGCTTCTTCTTCCCCTACAAAGTCCTATTTTCTCCACTATCATCCACACAATCAATGGCCTTGTCAAATTTGTCGTGTGAAGATAAAACTAATCCATACCCAAAAGCATATTACATGATCCCAATGGAAATACACTCAAGTGTGCTGTTGTAGGCATACCATTTAACTCAAATGCACAAGATATTACCTAGTGGTACTGAACTCATTTCTTCATACCTGTAACCAACTGTACCAACCAAGATTCTGCATGCACTTCTTTTATCAAACCACATTTATCCACAAGGTCAAGATTAATATAACTATAGTTAGATACAAGGTCAAATAAAATATAAACAACTTGATCGCAAATCTTACCATCCATCTCAATGATTGATGCCTGATGATAAGCATGCATGTTGTCCATAGTTGCATAGATCCAAGGAATTCTATGACCAACGTCACCAACAATATGTGCCTCCTGATCACTATAGATATGGGGTCTACCACAATCTGATACTGTGGACAATCCATCTTATAATGATCCTTTCCACATATCCAACACTTCAATGGTTCCCTACCACTACCTCTAGCTTGCTGCTCTCCATGTCCCTTCTCAACTATATTGAATCTCTTGTAACAAACTACATTTTGTTTCTCACTTGCATCTTAAGGTCTTCCTCTCTTTGGTTTCCATTTTCCTTTATCTTTCTCATTTGTGTTTTAGTCATGCTTAGGCTCAACTTTCTGCTTTGACTGCTCATAATAATTCTTCAACTTTTGGATGGCCTCCTCCAACAATCTAGGATCATCGAACTCAATTCGGTCTCTCTATGAAATTGGCGGTCCACTAATGATTCTATGAACCTTGGCCTTCTCCTCCTTGAATTAAGGCACATATCTCAACAACTCCAAAAATATGCTAGTACAGTCATCATCTGTCATAGAACCCATAGAACCCATTTGCAACTCATAAAATTCCTTAACTCTATCATCATACTACCTCTCTAACAAGTATTTCTTCTTGAAGAGTCTATCAAATGCATGCCAAGTCAATTCATCCTCATGTATACCTTTGAAATTATTCATTTTTTCCCACCAAATATCTGCTTTACCTTTGAGACTGAAAGTAGCTATCTTTGCTTTCACATTTTCTGAATAATCATGCAATTGGAAGAATTTCTTCATACCAAGAAATCATGCTTTTGCATCCTTTGATTTATTCATCTCTCCATCAAAGGTATGTGGCTTCTCTTTCTTAAACTCATCCGGAAAGTATCCCCTATCAATCCTCTTGTAAGGATGATAATGATGATGATCATGATGCCCTATCAAAACTAGAACTGGAATAGTACTTGTGTCGATCACCTCTCCTATCTGGAGTGTCCAACAACCTGTCATCCCTGATCGTGTCAGATCTATCTGACCTATGTCTACTAGGAGACCTACTACCATATTCCCCATTGGTTATGTTCTCATGTCCATGACTCATCCAGAGTGGTCCATGTCGCTGCAAATTTGACAAACTATGAAGTAGTATCGCATTTCACCTATGCTTGTTTCTCTTGTTCATGCATGATTTTATCATTGTCTGCTTTACAAATCCTTATCTCTTCCTTCAATATTCTCAATGTGTCTGCCAAGTCAGTAGAATTCCCCACACCACACTACCCATTTCATGGATGGGGAGATTCTATGTAGTCTACCACCTTGCTAGCTATCTGATCTCTTTCTTTCAAGGCATACTATGTTAGATAAACCAAATCACAATAAACCAACGCATGTTAGCATAATTTGAAGAGGATACCTTGTCTTCAAGATCATCAAATTAGTGTGATACATGTATAACATAATTATAATAACATATAGACATCTATCGAATAAGTGTATCAATGCATAAACATTATTCTAGTTAGGGTCTAGTCATCAATGCAAGGCCATATCAACAATGCATGCTATGACCTCATGCATGATAATAACCATTACTCCATTGAACACATTGCCACATGAAACTATCAACATGCATAAGAAATGCCTAATCAACTACACATACATATGAATTCATGTAGTTGAGCATAAGTGATCAATTCTTGTAACCAACCTACAATATTGATGCATGTAATCAAAACATTCAAGAAGGCACCTAATATACAAGGATGTAGTCAAACGACATATAATCATAATGTAAACAACATATAACCATATGCAACCAGTCATAAACTTTCGATGATGCATCCCACAAAATCACATCAAGTTCCTCATGACAACCTTACTACAACCATGATCAAAATGATGCAATGCAACTTGCATGTGAAATGCAAGTGTAATAGACACACACACAACTGAGATGCATGCATGACCAAGCACCTTCACCCAAGGAGAGTGCAACAACACTTTGATACCAATATGTAACCACCCTTCTCCCAAGTCCACCCAAGAAACCAACCAGCCGTGGAAAACATGTGATGAGAGGGGTCACTATAAGGGATTCAATCTCCTTGGTAACCTTAAGGAAATGGAATAAAAAAAACACATCAAACAAACCCAACCACATCAACAACAACACCCTAAGGAGATATGTCAGCCACTCATACATCATGCCCCTGGGTCCCACTAATGTTTTAAGCCTTTTTAACACAAAGTTTCTCTCATGATATAGGAAAGAAAGTGACCAATAACCCAAAGTTTCTCTCATATACCTTTGTGCCAACGACTATTGAATTTTCTTAGCAAACCTGTGCCAATGACTACAGACTTTTCTCAGCAAACCTATGTGAGTGAACCCAAGATTTGAGCCACTTTTCTAGCCTAGAATCCTGACCTCTTCCTAGAACTTTATACAACCTTCAGAATCCATCAAAGACATGATAACGATACTGATAAATCAAAAATCAACCTTAGGAATAGGCCTGAGCATCCCCAACCGGGATTGACATTCTGTCAAACACTTGGTATCAATGCAACCTACAGGTCTAGGATATAAGACAAAGCATAAATGACTGAAAGTACTTATGAAACATAACCAGAAGGACCACCTCCTTCTCCATTGAACTATCATATCATCAATGTAATAGATATGTCCTGCAAATGTATAAGAATAGAAATATGCCCATAAATAACAAGAGAGAAATAGATGAACTTCAGATATTTATTAATATCAAAACCCTTAAGGTAGGGCAACACCATACAATCACTCCTTAAGGAAGGAGAACACTCCAAAAGCCATATGCTTTCCAATACAATAATCCTTCATGTTTCTCAATGGGGAGTCTCTAGCCTCTATATAGGCTTCATACATACAATACCATGGGTCATTACCATGGTTCTCTCAATACCATATATCTAATACAATGGACTTATTACATTATTGCTAACTACTTGTGGTACCTTACATGATTTGGGTTAACAACTTTATTTATTAACTATGCCCCATCCCATTATTACATTATTCCCTTGGGTACCTCCCTCTATACCCCATACTATCCCCTAATGTATACTACATTCCACCCCCCTTAAACATGTTTCATCCTCAAAACATAAGAAGAACACAAATAATAAGATCTACTCAAAAAAGTAGTCCACTGGTACCATGCATATGCATCTAGCCATCCCAGAGACAAGTGATCACTCGATCTAGCTAGTGCCTCATTCGCTTGAGCTGGGAGTTGATCCTGGCAGTTCCTCTGTATTAACGTGCTATGGTTGGATCTTCACACCTCTCTATTTGTCATGCGGGGGTTGTTGTCCTTGTCTCTAGTTCGTTGCTAGCGTGTTGGTTATTTTCTTGCTGGGTGATGTGGGTGGTGACATGTTGAAGTTTTAACCAATGGTGTATATTTCTTTAATTCACCACCTAATGGAGCCTGACAGGTATCTGGTACATGTTGTGGCGCCTACAATTGTTGCTCATATTCTAGTATTACTCCAACCACAAAATACTCATCAGATGTATCAGTACCTGTAACATTTTTTGCTTTAGCCTCATTGGACTCTACCTATTTATTGATGGAAATATCCTCTAATGTAATTTTCTTCTTTTTATACTAGAGCTTCGTGAATTTCTTCTACCCATTAATATTGATAGTGCCAACAGATTCCATCCAAGGGTATCCCAAAACAACATCCAATCTATGACCTTTCACCTTACTTTTCTCCTATTTTCCTTTATTTTCATAAATAAATGTGCCAAAAATGCATTTTTTTCCTTTTAATGCCTTTGCCTTAGCCTTTGTCAATTTTCCTTAGCTAAAACACACATCTAGTGATGCCCACTAAGATATCTTTGCCCAACATTTAGCTTGGAATAAGTGTCCCTTAACCATGGTCTTATTTTTCCTTTATTAAATTTTATTACATGAAATTTTCACCAGGGTTGTTACATATACTTGAGTCCTTGTTTCAATGAAATCCATATACTTTTATTTTTGAGGTTTTCTGGAGCCACCAAGATCATTCCTCCCCATTGAGGAGATTTTTTTCCTCGAAAAGCATGTACACTATATGCAATCTGATGTACTCCCTCATCTGCACAACAAGTGCCCTAACAGGACACACTTCCTTCTCCTTCACCTTTGTACTTTAGAGCCATAAGTGATAAATTGACACCTGCATCTAATGAAAATATATAGTACAATCTTGCAAAATACATGTTCAATTACATGACCTATCATGACCTAAGAAATTCCAATACTTGTTAAGAGTTTATAACAAACTCCTTGGTCAATTTTATTTCAAAATAATAACATAAACCAATGCCCTAACTATCAACGAGAAAGGCCAAAAACATTGTTATAATACATTCATAGGTGATGGAAAATACTTCATCACTTTTACAATCATTTCGCAATATCTAATTGACAAAATGTGGCCATGAAAAGCTACTATCTCTAATAAAACCATCTCTCACTGATCAAAGTGAATGGGTCATCTTTCTCAAGCTACTTCACTTGTTGAACAACTTCACCAACTAGTTCCTACACAGACGGTTTATCCTTCTTGAGACACTGCTTTGGATGGAGCCTCCAACATGTGGCTCTTTCATGTCCACTACTATTGCAATGACTGCAAAAATTATTCTTCCTCTAGACCTACTTAACCTTCTTCCTTCCTTCATGTGGAGAAGTCCTTTCATGTCTTGTCCTCTTTCTTGCTACCACTCTTTTTCGACACTCAACAACAACATGGTTTTTCAAGCCACAAAAACTACATGGTTTTCTATGGCATAATTTTTTCTCATCATTAACAATATGTTTGTAATAAAAAGGAACCATTAGCATAACAAAACCTCTTATACCTTGCTTGGTTGCCTCTGGTACGATCCTGGTGATGAGAGCTTTCCTTAGCTCTTCTTCTACAATGTTCACTGTCATGGGAAGTTTGTGATGTGTTCCCATCATCCTCTTTCCTTGATGGTTTTGGAGATGGACTGGATTCTTGTTCTGCATTCGAACATTCTCCTTCAGTGTACTCCAATCTTGTAAATCATGGTATTTTTACAACCTCCAAGGTATGAGTCATTCCTTAGGCATAGCACCAACTCCTCCTCCTTTATACCCAATCTTAGTAAGGAGTCTTATGTTGTTTCTTTAAATAGGTACATCAAGGATTCCAACAAAAATACCATTATGTGAAAATGAAATTGAAGAACTACCAACACTATTTACGTCAGTGGTTGATTCTGAAGCAAGTGACAATGGCATCTATAAGCCTTTGTTGCACTTCAATTTTTCCAAGGCCTCTTTTGTGGCTTGTAATTGAAGCTTCAATCTCTACTTCTCTTCTGCTTCTTGTAGAAGTCTCTTCAATTCAACATTCTCTACTTGAATGCTCTGTTTGATCTCTTCATTTGAATCAAGAGAAGAAGATGAAGGAGTATATTCACTAGAAGATGGAGATGGAGCATCGTCCTCTACTCTCTCTTTCTCCTGTTCCTATTTAGAAATTTTCTCCTCATAATCTACCTACATTATATCTACCATGCATGCCATCCTGGGGAACTTCTTGTAGATATCTTTGTGATCCTCCATTTTTCCTCTTGTTACACCTTCAATCTTTGGTTATCATTCATACTCACAATTCACATCAATGAGAAGACCACAATGATACCAAACTTGATCCAAATTCTCTAAAGATACCATAATTAACCAATATCTTTAATTCTACAGTTTTAGTAGAATTTCATGTGAAAGAGCATAAAAAACCACATGTGCATACTTTAAAGAAGAGTTCATCCATCAAATCAATGAACACACACAAGTTGATAACGAAGTTCATCTAGTGTGGGCTACGTCTTTGGGCCCAGTGTCAAGAGTGGAGAGGTTTCTTCATTAGTTGCTTCAAAATGATGATGAATACATGATGTGACTTCTATCAATACAAGGATGAGCCCCCTTATCTAGAGTGGCATGTCTCTCCACAAGATGTTCTCCTATAAGAACTCTCACTCATAAAATCTCTCCTCCAACATGACAAAGGAACAATTTCTCACATAAAGTGGCATATAATGATCCTCTCACAAAGTGGCATACATGGATCACATATACAAATCATCATCTCAGAAAAAATCAAGTGAAGACATGGAAATAATGCATCTTATACCTCCAAGTCTAGGGATGACCTAAAAATTGGCTAATCGAATGAAGAAACGACATACACCATCACATTCATTGTGAAATACCATGAAATATGAGTATAAACTTGACTCCTTTTTGACTCGGTCAAATTTGGGCTCCCCGGGAATCTCAAAGATTCCTCAAAGATTCTCTTCCATGGGTTGACTAAAATTCGGTTGCTTAAATGAAGTAGCTGATCACACCATCACATTCCTTGTGAAAAAATGTGAAGACTAAGTATAAAAACGACCCCATTCTGTCACTGTCAAATCTGGGCTCCTAGGAATCTCGAAGATTCCTCAAATATTCTCTTCTATACATGGATGAAAAATCTACTACTCAAATTAGAAAATGGACTATGTCATCAGACTCCTAACAAAAAAATGGTTCAAATGATTATAAACACGACATAATTTTGACACCGTAAAAAATTGCCCCCCAAGGAATCTTAACGATTCCTCATAGAGAGTAATCTTTGAAATATTCCCTAACCTATGCTTTGACAATATTCCTAGAATCTTCTTGAGATTCATGACTTTATTGGCCTACTTGCGCCCTCATCTCTCATGTATTCTCCATGGTTCCCTTTGAAGCATTTGAATGGAATTTTATAATAAAGTGTGGGGGCTAATAAAACAAAGTGCATGGTTAGCACAATGGTTGTTATAGTCATATTAAGTTGCTTGTTGTTGGGGAGGTTTTGGGTTCAAAACCCATGGAATCCTAATTTTGCTTTAATATGGTTTTAAAGCCCAAATTTTGTTTTAATATAGTTTCAAACCATATAATATATGGAAACCATATTGTAATGTCCCAAAACCATGAGAATAAGACAAAAATGGAGGTTGTACCATGCCAAGGCCACTTGGGCCCAATTTGAGGTGCCATGTGGCACCATGTGATTGGGCCATGTGGCATACTCTCATTGGTCCACGTCATATGCCACTTTTGTCACCTACTTTCCATGTGTTGACTTGTGGTGCTTCCACATCCCCTGTTTGTAAGTCCATCTAGTTTGTTGACTAGGTTTCAACATTAGCTCTATGGATCCCACTATGCCTACTAAATGTGCTGCCACATGTCATCTGTACGACCTTCCACATGGCATAATGTTTACTTTGACTTTGACTTTTTTTTAGTTTGATTGAGTGTAACTTTCGGATACAAACTCATATTGAGGCTCCGTTTGCACCAATGGAATCATGATGATGAGATCTATGCTATGGTCTTAGTTTCGATAAAATCAAAATATATTTTATTTTGAGCCTTTCAGGAGCCACTTGGATCAAAATCCCATAGCATGTGCCCTCGTATATTGATGATAAATATATATTTCATTTTCATGCTATCTAACTTTCAACACTTCTCATTCAACATAATAGCATATGTCTCTCAAACAAAAACATGAAGATGATGAAGTGAGGTGTGTGTCCCTCCATAGGCATATTATTCAAAAGAAATTATGTGGGAGGCCTATTAATTAATTAAAATGACATATAAATTACATATAACTAGAAATTATTATATATGTTGGCTCCATTGAACATACTCCCATCTCTCTCCAATCTCTTGTTCATCCATTCTACAACTCAATTCCTCCAAGGGGTGTAGGGAGTTGTCTTATATATTTTAATTACATTCTCCTTAAAAAACTTATCAAACATTGTGGAGTATAAGTCATCACCATTTTCAATCGTAAACACCTTGATATTTCTATGAACCTAATTTTAGAAGAGATATTTAAACTCTTTAAACCAAGCAAGAGCCTCATATCTCATGTTGAGAAAATATTCCAATGTCCTTCTACATAAATCATCAATGAATGTGTCATTTTAAATATATGAAATACTTTCAAAAATTGAATTGAATGGAACAATCATTTAATCCATCAACAATTTTTTGTTTTTGAATCCTCATAAGCTCTTCTCAAGTATATGGCCCAGTATTTAGTCCCATAGATTTTTATTCTTTATAGATAGAATTAATTTTGAGGCAAGGGTTTGTTTATATATCATAGGTTTTGATTGTAAAATTGCATATTCTATAGATCTCTTGGTTAAAAAATTGAAGAATTTGTTATGAAACCAGCTCACAAAAATATAGAAAATATAGATCAACGCCTTAGAATTCAACCTCTTCGAGGGGGCAACCTCATTTACATTACATAAATGAAAAATTCTTGGATGATAAAAATGAAAAAACCTCCTTTCTATATATGAGAGTCTAAGGAGTCACAATATAACCAATCCAACCTAACAATAATAATATAAAGGCACAAAAATAACAATAGTGGGATTCTATGGGGCACAATAATAAAAATAAGGAATACAATGACAATAGTAATGGGGGAATCATTAGTATTATAGGGACCTAACATGCCCCTCTCCTTCAAAAAGTGTTTTCCTTAATGCTTGAGTAGTTATGGATTCTTCTGTATAAAATTCTCATCCTCCCACGTGGAATCTTCAATGGGTAAGTTCTTCCACTTGATGAGATACTCTGAAATTGATCGATTTCGTAGTTGTCGAGTTCTTGTTTATTTGACTGCTTCAGGTTCCAATATGATTTTTCCTTCCTCAACAATTTCTAGAAATATTGTTTGAACTAGAATCTTGTCACCTGTAACCTTCTTTAAGTATGAAACATGGAAAACTGGGTGCACTCGGGAAGCTACAAGAAGCTCTAATTTGTATGCCATAGTACCTATCTTTTACAACACCTTGTACGGACCATAATACTTTGGTGATAATTTATCATCCTTCTTAGCTTTCTTGAGGGACATTTGTTCATATGGTTGTAGCTGTAGGAATACCCAATCACCTACATCAAAACCTCTTTCGCTGCAATGTTGATTTTCCTGTTGTTTCATTCTATTCTGCGCTAAGGTGAGGTTATCCTTTAAGAGTTGGAGAACTTGTTGTTGATGATCGATGTGATCTTCCACTGCTTGAACTTAGAATTTTCTCTTAAATAAGATGTGATGGATGGTGGATGATATCCATAATATGCCATAAATGGGGTCATTTTTGTTGCAATATGGAAGGAAGTGTTATACCACCATTCAGCCAGAGGCAACCATTTGACCCATTGTGTCTATTTATCAGATACAAAGCAACAAAGATATCCTTCCAAACATTTGTTTACTATCTCAATTTTCCCATCAAATTGAGCACAATAAGATGAGCTATGAGATAACTGAGTACCAAGACAAGAAAATAATTCTATCCAAAAATTTCCAGTGAAAATGGGATCTCTACCACTTAAAATAATCTTTGAGTTTCCATTTATCTTTTGAATTGTTTCCATAAATGCAGTGGAAACTGTACTCACTTTAAATGGATGAGATAATGCACAAAAGTGTGCATACTTGGTAAGTCTATCAACTACCACCATGATAACACTCTTTCCTTCGGACTTGGGTAAACTTGTGATAAAATCCATTGAAACCTCCTCCCATCATTGGCTTGGAATCAATAAATGTTGTAATAGTCACGGGGTCTTAATTGTTTCAACTTTATTTTATTGGCAAACCAAACATTCTTCCACAAAGTTTTGAATATACGAGTTAAGTCCATCCTAAAAGAAATCCTTCTTAACCCTGTGGTAAGTTTCTAGAATTCCTAAGTGCCCTCCTAAGGGAGAGGTGTGCAATTCCCTAAGAATCTTTTGTTTGAGTTGGGAATTCTTACATAGGTATAACCGATCCTTATACCATAAAGAATCATTTTTCCAGCTAAATGTATTAGATGTACTGGGATCTTGTTGTATCTTTTGAATGAGTGCCCACACTTCCTCGTCATTCTTCCATTCATCCCTTGCTTTGTTTATCCAAT
>APFE030285495.1:99389-114911 GCA_000404065.3 Pinus taeda
AAAAGTGTGCATACTTGGTAAGTCTATCAACTACCACCATGATAACACTCTTTCCTTCGGACTTGGGTAAACTTGTGATAAAATCCATTGAAACCTCCTCCCATCATTGGCTTGGAATCAATAAATGTTGTAATAGTCACGGGGTCTTAATTGTTTCAACTTTATTTTATTGGCAAACCAAACATTCTTCCACAAAGTTTTGAATATACGAGTTAAGTCCATCCTAAAAGAAATCCTTCTTAACCCTGTGGTAAGTTTCTAGAATTCCTAAGTGCCCTCCTAAGGGAGAGGTGTGCAATTCCCTAAGAATCTTTTGTTTGAGTTGGGAATTCTTACATAGGTATAACCGATCCTTATACCATAAAGAATCATTTTTCCAGCTAAATGTATTAGATGTACTGGGATCTTGTTGTATCTTTTGAATGAGTGCCCACACTTCCTCGTCATTCTTCCATTCATCCCTTGCTTTGTTTATCCAATATGGTTGGATAATAGAAATGGCACAAAGAAATTCTTCCGCATCCTCATCCTTTCTTCAGAGTGCATCTTCCATAACATTTTGCTTCATTTTTTTGTAGATGATTTCAAAGTCATATACCAACATATTTGTGACCCATTTTTGCTGCTCTTCTGAAGATAATCTTTGTTCTAAAAAGTATTTAAGACTATCATGATCTACTTTTACCTTGAAGTGTCTTCCCATTAGCTAGGGTCACCATTTCTTAAGTGCATGTAGTATTGCCAGCATTTCCTTCTCATAAATAGCTTTGTGTAAATACTTTCCTTTGATTGGACGACTTTAGAAAGAAATGGGTCTTTCTTCTTCCATTAAAACAACACCAATTCCATTTCCTGAAGCATCACATTCCACAATAAAGGTTTTTGTGAAGTCTGGTGTAGCTAAGACAGGTGCTTGGCACATTGCCTCTTTAAGATGTTCGAAGTCCTTTGTTGCTTCTGGAGTCCATGAAAATGCATCTTTCTTCAATAATGTTGTTAGAGGTGCTGCTATTCTCCCATAATTCTTAACAAACTTGCGATAATACCCTGTCAACCCAAGAAATCCTCGCAGATGCTTATGGATGTGGGAATTTTCCATTCCTTAATGGCTTTAATTTTGCTAGGGTCTACCTTAACTCCTTCATGAGATACAATATGACCCAGATATTCCACCTCTTGTACTCCGAAGAAACATTTGGATCTTTTTGCATATAATTGTTTCTCCTCCAATAGTTGTAGCACCCTGTCAACATGTTCAACATGATCCTTCCAAGAATTGTTGTATATTGGTATATCATCAAAAAATACTAACACAAATTTTCTAAGATAGGGTTTAAAAATGGAATTCATCAAATCTTGAAATGTAGAAGGTGCATTGGTAAGGCAAAAATGCATGACCAAAAATTCATAATGACCCTCATGATTTCTAAATTTTGTTTTTGGAATGTCTTCAGTCTTCATTCTGATTTGATGATATCCTAAACAAAGATCCAACTTGGTGAAGTAAATTGATCCATGCAATTCATCCACTAATTCATCAATGATAGGAATGGGGAATTTATCTTTAATAGTGAGTTTGTTGAGCTCCCTATAATCTGGACACATGCGCCATGATCCATCCTTCTTGTGAACCAATACTACTAAAGCAGAGAAAGAACTTTGACTAGGTTGAATTATACCAACCTCTAGCATTTCTACAACCATACATTCAATTTCACTCTTTTGGACATAGGGATATCTGTAAGGCTTGATGTTTGTAGTAACACTTCCTGGAATCAAATTGATAACATGGTCATGATCACGAATATGTGGGAGGCCTTTGAGAGTCTCAAATACCTTGGAATGATTGTCCAAGACTTTTTGGAAACATGAAGAAATGGATGATTTCAATGTGGGAACCTCTAGTGAACATAATGGTGCAATTATGCCTCATCGCTCTTTATTTAGAAACTTTTTCATTTTGTTAGAGTTGATTATCTTTCCTGGTTTCCCTGCAATACCCCTTAATTCAACTTCCTTTCCTTCTACAAAGAATTAAATGAAAAGTTATTGAAAATTAAAAGCTATTGTACCCAAGGATTATAGCCATTGGACTCCTAATATAATATCAGTACCACCCATTGGAATGGAAAGAACTGGGCTATTCAATACATATTCTCCCATGGATAGCTTGATATTATGGCACTTTCCTAAGCAATTTATGGTTCCTCCACTTGCAACCATCACTTGACATTCTGGTGCTGGATATAGGAAGTAATTCAATTCCTTGGCTATCTTACAATGAATGAAATTATGGGTACTTCCCGAATCAATAAACACTGTTACCTTTTTCTTCTTGATATTCTCTTCTATCATGATAGTTTGAGGAGTGGTAATTATAGCCAATCCATTACAAGATATGGTTAGATTCATTTCTTCTTTTTGTAGGGTTTTTTCCTAGTGCATATCCTCTTCTTTTGGCATTTCTTGTTCCTTTTCTTCCCCCTCTTCACAATCTATGTAAAATAATTTCTTCTTCGCACACTTATGACGTTTAGTGTATTTTCTATCACAACTGTAACAAAGCCCTTTTGCTCTTTTTTCCTCCAATTATTGTGGTGTCAACCTTGTAGGTTGTGGATGGCTAGGGGTAGCAACACTTCCATCTTTATGATTGTGAGTGTTAGGCTTCCTTGTTCCCATAATTTTTCTTTCCATTTTTCTTTCCAACCTGAATGCCTTCTCCAATGAATCTAGTTCCCAAAGGTGAACCTCATGTTGGATTTTATCTTTTAAAGTCCTTATGAACACATCAATCCTATGCTCCTCTCGAATATATTTTACCTTTATATTCAATTTTTGGAAGTCCTCAATGTGCTCCATCATTGAACCCTTTTTTTTTTAGATTTATCAAGTGGCTAAAAAAGTGTTGCTTTTTGTATCCTCATTATGTGCTATCACTTCATCTTTAAAATTAGCCCAAGTGACAATTATTTTATGAGAAAAAAGCCATTGATACCATACAAACTGATTTGGTTCCAAATATAAAGTTGCAATGCATACCTTTTGTGTGTTTTGCACATTTGGAGATTGAAAAATTGCTCCATCTGTAGTATCCATGTTTCGGGATCCTTGCTAGCAAACTTCCTCATATTGATCTTTGGAACATGGTGGTTCTTTGATCCAATGTTAGAGTCTATGAAATCATGATTAACATTTATTTTCTAGGAGCTTGATATTGAATCTGATGTAACTTTGTAATTTTGGATTAACAAGGTATAAAATTTATTCCTGTGGTAACCCTCTCAGTAATATTTATAACTCTACACGTCTGATCAAGATTGGATTCTCCAATGAAGAGTTATGCCAAATCTCCCATGATGACCTCAGTATCGATTTGTTCAGTAGAGTGAAATTGTACGACATGCTGCGGGTCACTGTTTCAACCTTATGTTCTGAAAATGGTACCCAAAACACTACAATCTATCCAATTTCTACAACTTCTTTCAAAAATTCAATCTGATGCTCACAGGGAAAGTTATGATGATTTTCCCAAGGTGACCTGTTTGGAGTGTAATTCAGGGGAAACCCTAACTTCCTTAGATTATGTCACCAAAAATATAGCGAGACAGGATCTGAAATTCAGAGCCGAGGTTCAAAACGATATCTTCTCCAATGAGTTTTGGTTTTATTTTTTGAAACTTCGTAGAGAAAGTTTTATAACGAACACTCCACAATGACCTATTTTAGATGAAATTTTGGAGCTTGCAAAAACCCTAACTTCCTTAGATCATATCTCTGAAAATATAGTGAGACAAGATATGAAATTTAGACTCGAGGTTTAGAAAGATTTCATCTCAAATGGGTTTTTATTTTCATTTCTTAAACACCGCAGAAAAAAGTTATAGCAAAAATTCCATGATGACATGTTTGGAGTAGCGAAACCCTAGAATCCAAAGCTCTGATACCAAATGTTATGAAACGAGCTCACAAAAAGATAGAAAATATAGATCAACGCCTTAGAATTCAACTTCTTTGAGGGGGCAACCTCCTTTAAATTACACAAATGAATAATTCTTGGATGATACAAATGACAAAACCTCCTTTCTATATATAGGAGTCTAAGGGGTCACAATATAACCAAGTCGACCTAACAATAATACTATAAAGACACAAAAATAACAATAGTGGGATTCTATGGGACACAATAATAACAATAAGGGATACAATGAAAATAGTAATGGGGGAATCACTAGTATCATAGGGACCTAACAGAATTGTTGCAGTTAATGGTCCACACATCACTATTGAACAAAGTTCCCACACAAAAATCCTTTGTGAGCTCCATATATCCTTTGAAGATTCTACAACCTTTGCTAGAGAAAAAAAACTTGCACATCCACATCATTAAGTTTTCTTACTAATGCTAGGTTCCACTACAAACCTAGAATGTGTAAGAATCTAGTGTTCTTTTTCACATTTCCATGACCAACTATGATGAGAGAAGAATCATAATTGAGTTATACCATCCCACCATATTATTTTTTAGACCTTAATTTTATTTGAAGTCATATAAAAGGAATATCTAGAATCTATAAACCACACGCATTGGCTTGCATGCGTCGCAAAAGATCCATCAAAGGCATATTATCCATATTCCTCAATGATTTTGTTGATCCATCACCAAAATCATCGTTTCCTTCTCATTAATGTTTTTCTCTTCCATGAATTCTCTCTTACAATGGTGGTAAACATGGTAGCTCAACTTGCGACAGGCATAAATTTTACATATGAGGTTTGATTGACACATTTTTTGTCATTGGGAAGGTATTGGAGTGTATATTAGTGTGAAGGAATATTAAGTAATAATTATAAATTTTTGACCCAAAAAAATGCATTTGATGTGCCAAATGGCTCCAAAAGAATCCAAACCTTAATTTTCCAAACTAGGGCTTCTTCTTAAAATGAATTTGCAAGTTGATTCATTGATTTTTTTTCCCATTTAAAAAATATGGAGATATATGAAAAGTAATAAAATGATCCAATAAGGATCATATCTCATCATCTATGGAGGATTTTGGTCCACAAGATATTTTTTGGATGAGGTGAGGAAATGTTTCCTCTACCTTCTCCATGGAGTACCATATTGCTTTGCCTAGAAGTTGTCCATTTGGCCCAATTTTCCAAAGGTCATGCTATCCTTGTCCTATAGCTTTGGACATATTCTAAAAAAGCGTTTCATCTTATAACTTATGTTAATTCTTGTTCTAATGTTGGAACTAACGTCAAATTTTAGGGAGATGCCCTTTTACATGCCAGTCTAGTGAATTCAAGGGGAGCATGTATTAAGTTAGCTTAAAAAAGAAAATGATTTTAACTAAACATACAAAGTTGGATTAGAAAGAGTGTGTATCAATAACTTAATTGGTAGGTTCATTAGAGGTTAGAAACAAATAAAAAAAATGTGATTTGCACATTGCATAGGAGAGGGGAAGATGATCAAGTTGAAATGTGTATCAAATTCCATTGCTTGAGAAGAATAAGTGCAAGGATCAAAGGTCTGAGGAAGTTGAAGGTGGGTATATGGCATGGAGTAATAACCAAGGCATGAAGTAGGCATTAGTTGAAAATATTGAAAAACACCAAATTTCATTATAATGTGGAATCCAAGAAATTTCATGTTTTTGCACCATCTCCATTAGTTAACACGATTTTTTTTTTTTTTTAGATGATAGTCCATCTATCAGACCCTCAATATATCTAATTTTACTATATAAGTTATTATCTACGATTTTATTTAATATCTAGTATACTTTTTCCCCCCATCATATGCCCTAGTCACACGGTCCTTAAGTTGTAGCATCTAAGGGCTAAAAACACTTGGAATATCACCTACTAATACTTTTATGAATCATAATCTTATATATTCACCAATATATAAAACTTGGTTAGCACCAATTCACATTTGTTGCTCATGAGGGTGTTAAGGTATATGGCCTAAGGGCTTAATCCCCTAGGCATATTACATATTAATGTTTTTGAAAAGGTGTAATGTTGGATTTCTCTAGTTTCTTGATATCCTACAAGGCCTTGGTTCTAGAACTTGGTGATGAAACTACTAAGTTGGAAATAATATTGAGAGGGGGGCTGAATCAGTATTAGCAAATCAATAAATTTTTCATTTCCATAATCAGATTCATATATGCTACTTCAGTTAAGGGAAATCGCGTGTACACACAACTGTGTTTAATGTAACTAGCGTGTATCCAGCAAACTTATGATTTAGTTAATTCATCATATGTTGATCTTTAATCAGTGCATCAGAACTTCATTAACCATATAAACAGTAACCAGGTGCAGTAAAAATGGAACAGATCATCACACATAAGAAACACACATGAACACCATGATTTAAGGTGGAAACCCAATGTGGGTGAAAACCACCTGCTGTTGTCATCTCTGTCTTCTTTAAATATTAAGAAAAATGATTTACAACATTGTACTTGCACAAACTCATACCAGTACACAGGCTTCTACCTGTAGAAGGCTACAACCTTCTCTTGTTCTCAAACTTCTACTGAAAGGGAGCTACAACCCCCTCGCTTTTGTACTGGCCAATATGTTTACCAGTACATAGGCACCAACCTACAGAAGGCTACAACCTTCTCTCCTCCTCCAGGGACTGCATTTCATAAATTTTCAGATTGGATACTCCTGGAACACAACATCATAATCTAATAGCCACATTTCATCCAATTTTCATATTGGACCCATCAACAACATTGAAGCTCAAAATCAATCACCATTGCAATATATCCATCAACTATATCTGCATCAACCAATTACTGAAACTCAATCTGAATCAACCAAACTCAATCAATCACTGACAACCTCTAAATCTCTGAAACGAGTGAATCAATCATTCATTAATACTTTAACCAATCATCTGCAACAGATAGATCACTATAACCAGTACCCAGATCTGAGTTACATTATCATTTAGAATTAGTTGTAATCTTAAAATCATGCTTCAGAGTGTATACACTATTTGGCAGAAGCCAACTGGCATGTATATGCAGCTTCCCTGAAGCAAACCAGCGTGTGGTTCTGCAACCACTTTGTTGCACTTCCAAACTTCAGACATAATCATATATAGAGGATAAAACATGTGTTAGTGATTAGATCTAGCCCATTCATTATCAGATCACATAATGATAAGTCATTATGATCCTCATCCATAATTAGATTTAATCCATCAACACTGAAGCTAATCACAATCAACCAATCTGAATATGCAGAATACTACCACTATAAAACAATCACCAGAACATAATGTAGAACCCTGAATACTGCAACATCAAATAGAACCCTTATCAATCATACTTCAGAAGATATACACTACATCCATAAGCCGAACTAGTGTGTATATGCTCTTTTACCAAGAGAAACCAACGTACATATATGCAAATTCCATCCTGTGATGTATACACTACTTATGTATGCTGAGTTAGCATGTATATGCTGTTTTGAAAAAGCCAACCTGCGTACAGATCTAGAAATGCTAACTTAAAACATCACAACTATTTCAGACTTCATTCATACCCAGATCATCACATTTACATAATACAAACATGTGTCAGTGTTCAGATCTAGAATGTTACAGATCAAACCACATAATGATAATACATTTCAATCCTTAGGATCCTGATCCATCATCCACATAGGTGCATCCTTAGTTCAGATCAAGCAAAGCATCACAAACCCATAACCTACATACTTTATCTCATACTTCATTAGATATTCACTACTTGCTATACTTGGCCTAATGATCTTCTCCTCCTTATATAGTTTTAGGCCTTTCTCAATAACATGGACCAAAACCACTTAGGACCAATACCTTGGACCAAATACCTTGGACCAATACCACGGACCAAATACCTTGGGTCAGATACCTTGGACCAAAGAAATACCTTGGACCCAAAAATTTATTTTCCTAAGATATATGCACTTTTTCCTTCTGTGAAAGTTCATGTGTATGTATACACTCCTTTTATATAGTTAACCCACTAGTATACGCGGCTTGGTCAAGGTGAACCAACGTATACCTTTCTTTCTTCATTCTGTGTGGCCTGAACAATAATTCTTTGTTGTTAAATTGTAGTACTTAGATATTTCATCTGAGTGGGTTGCCATCAAGGACAACACCTGGATCATAATGCCAATAATCTCCCCCTTTGGACTTGATGGAAATGTTAACTTGTTGCACTATGAATTATCATCTACGTGAGTTGCCATTGTACATTACTTCTGAACTAATTCGTTTGAACTGCCCTACATCACATTTGTTAACACAACTACCATGTATTTCTATAGATTCATCTAGTTAACATATACAAGAGAGTTGTTCTGCTCCAAGTGGGTTGCCATCAAGCACAACACATACATCATAATGCCAATAGTTATATCGCATGAGGGCTTGATAACCCATGACATATGGCCATATTAGAAGGTTTATCAAAATGAAAGGTTGCAGATATCCCAATATCCTAATATCTATTAGGTAATAGTCCTAGTAGACAAATATTTTACTAGCATCCAACAAAAATATGTCCCATATAAGGGATAAAAAATTCTTGGTTCTACAAAGTTTTTCAATGTTAAGTGACTCATATTTCTAATACTTTGGTGAAAAGGGAAAATTTTATGTTTGGAACCCTAAAACCCCTAGTCATGACATTTTAGAGAAACGTTTCAAACTAATGTAAGTCTATCACTCGATACTTTTCATAACATGAGCATTATGATGTAAGTGACTCGCCAACTATCTAATAATTGATATCCAATTGGACATAACTATCAACCAATGGAGGAATTTACAAATATATAACAGGGGGTTTTCTATCTCGAGGACCAACAAAAAAGATATTTTCAAATACCTTCTTGAGTAGCATTGTAATAGGGTTTTCCTCAAAACTTGAATCATTATGTAATTGGAAATTAGGGCCTCTTCTCGAAGGATTTGAATTTTTGGGATTTTATTTAGTTTTAACACATTGAGAATTTATTGGGAAATTAATAAAAATAGGACCAACCGAATTTTGGCTATTATATCTACATTTTTGTCAGAACTCAATTTAGTTCACACTAAGGTACAAGTTCAAGAAACAAGTAGGTTTGGGGAATTATAACGATGTCTAGGTCAAATTGTTTGACATGAAAATATTAATTGATATCTCTAAAACAATCTTGGCCTAGTTGTCAATTTCATATAGGTCAAATTGGGATACAATGATATCAAATACTTCATCTTCTTAGTATACTAGTTTATGTTCCTCCACAACATGAATTAGTGACTTTAGAAGGCTTCATTTCTTTAAAGAAAAGAAAAGAAAGAATAGTTGTGGAAAATACCTAGATTTTCCTCTGTAGTCGAAGAAGTCCTTTTTTCATTGGCTTTAACCAGGGATATTTTTATAACCATTTTGACCTATCATTTGTAATATAAAACTATTTTTTCCTTTAACCATGATATTTTGATGCTTATACAACTCCTTTTTCAACTTTTATCATTGATCCTTCCATGTTTGGATACATGGTGAGTTATTACTAGCTAAGAATACAGCTGGAGAGTGTGTCATATCATGTCACACTAATGCTATTTTGGGGTCCTTTTATGGTTTTTAAAATTTATCGAGTGTGTGTGTGGGGGGGCAGGGTGATTGAAGGACCTAATAGTAAACTACCACTTTGAACATGTTTGAAACCATACTATAAAAATTGTCTCGTGTAAAAATAGTTTACCACAATTAGGGTTTCATTCAATGAGGGATAATTCATATTTTACACGAGGGAATTTTTATTTCAAAAAAATGGCTCAAGAAATTATCAATGGAGTGACCATGTGGAATCTATCTAGAGACACATGATATATTTGACATGAACTAGTTATGTTAGATGGTTTAGATTTTATTCCCTCAAAACAAATTCAGAAAGTGTCCTTAAATGGCCTCAATAAACGAGTTGTAACTAGCCATAAAAACTTGATTGGGACTAATATGAATGAACATTGATAAAATTTGACTCATGAGACTATATTAGACTTATGGGCATCCCTCACTAATTATTTTTTTTCCTAGATACCATTTTATTCAGTGAGCTATGGAACTAGGCTTTTGCTAACTGAGGGATAATGCATATTTTTCACAATAGGTCAATTTTTTAAAACAATGCCTCAGGAAATTTTGGGTGGAATGATAGTGTGTAAAATAATTGAACACACCTAAAAAATATAATATAGCCAAATTAATTTACATGTTTTTTATTTTACACCCCTAGAAAAAAAAAAAAAGCGCTCATAAATGGTCTTAGTAAGCGAGTTGGAATTTGCTATAAAAACTTGACTGAGCCTCATATGGATGAAGCATCAATTATGTTAAATTTAGGGCACCATGTTACATTTAGGAACAATTATCACCCACTATTCCATTTCAAAGATACCAATTTATTATATGATATCTGAAACTACGGTTTCACTCAATGACAAGTAGTAAACCTTACCTTTTTCCTAGTTGTGTATATCTTAGAAAATACTTTGAGTACTTCCTCATGGTCCATGGACGATAAATGTTATGCAACCAGCTCACAAAATAAAATAAAGAGATAGATCAATGACTTCAAAAGTAGCCTCTTCGAGGGGGAAAACTCCTTTACATTACACAAATGAACAATTCTTGGATGATACAAATGTCAAGATCTCCTTTATATATGTGGGATTCTAAGGGGTCACAACATAATCAGAGCCAACATAGCAATAATAATGTAAGGGCACAACAATAATAATAGTGGGCTTCTATGGGGCACAATAATAACAATATGGGGACAACATCGGTTCACCAATAACAGTAATGGGCTACAACGACAATAATAATAAGGGAATACACTTGTATTATAGGGACCTAACATGCCCCTCTGATTCAAAAAAGTGTTGTCCTCAATGCTTGAGTAGTTATGGATGATTTTGTTTAAAATTCTCATGCTCCCAGGTCGAATGTTTAGCGGGTAAGTTCTTCCACTTGATGAGATACTTTGAAATTGATTGATTTCATAGCTATCGAGTTATTGTTACTGTGACCACTTCAAGTTCCAATATGATTTTTCCTTCCTCGCCAAGTTCTGGCAATCTTGTTTGAACTGGGAGCTTGTCACCTAAACCCTCTTTAAGCATGAAACATGGAAAACTAGGTGCACTCAGGAATATGCAGGTGGTTCTGATTTGTATGGCATAGTACCAATCTTTTGCAACACCTTGTAGTGACCATAATACTTTGGTGATAACTTTTTATCCTTCTTAGCTTGCTTGAGGGACATTTTTGTGTATGGTTGTAATCGTAGAAATACCCAGTCACCTACATAAAAAATTCTTTCCCTGTGATGTTGATATTCCTATTGTTTCATTCTATTATGTGCCAAAGTGAGGTTATCCTTTAAGAGTTGGAGAAATTTTGTTGATGCTTGATATGATCTTACAATGCTTCAACCTTAGAATTTTCTCTTATATATGATGTGATGGATGGTGGATGAATATACATAAAGTGCCATAAATGGGGTCATTTTTGCTACAGTAAGGAAGGAACGGTTATACCACCGTTCAGGCAAAGGCAACCATTTGACCCATTCTATCTATTTATAAGATACAAAGAAATGAAGATATCCTTCCAAACATTTGTTCACTATCTCAGTTTTCCCATCAGATTGAGGATGATAAGATGATCTATGAGGTAACTAAGTACCCAGGTAAGAAAATAATTATGTCCAAACATTTATAGTGAAAATAGGATCTTTGCCACTTACAATAATCTTTGGGTTTCCATGTAGCTTTTGAATTGTTTCCATAAATGCAGTAGAAACTATACTACCTTTAAATGGTGGAGATAATGGACAAAAGTGTGCATACTTGGTAAGTCTATCAACTACCACCATGATCACACTCTTTCCTTCGGACTTGGGTAAACCTGTGATAAAATCGATTGAAACGTCCTCCCAACATTAACATGGAATGGATAACGGTTGTAATATACCTGGGGCCCTAATCTCTCAACTTTATCTTTTTGGTAAACCAAACATTCCACCACAAAAATTTGAATATCAAAGTTAAGGCAATCCCAAAAAAATTCCTTCTTAACCCTGTGGTAATTTTTAAAAATGATGAATTCCCTCCTAAGGTAGAGGCATGAAATTCAATAATAATCTTTCTTTTTTAGTTGGGTGTTCTTATAGAGGTATAATCGATATTTGTACCATAAAGAATCATTTTTCTAGCTAAATGTATCATATGCACGGGTATGTTGCTGAAACTTTTGAATGAGAACCACACATCTTTGTTATTCTTTCATTCATCCCTTGCTTCATTTATCCAATCTGGTTGGATAATAGAAATGGCACAAAGCAATGATTCCACATCCTGATCCTTTCTTGAGAGTGCATCTGCAACAACATTTTGCTTCCCACTTTTGTAGATGATTTCAAAGTCATAACCCAACATATTTGTGACCCATTTTTTCTACTCTTCTGAAGATAATATTTGCTCTAAAAAGTATTTAAGACTATCATGATCCATTTTACCTTGAAGCGTCTTCCCATTAGGTAAGGTTGCCAATAATTAAGTGCATGTAGTATTTCCAACATTTCGTTCTCATAAATAGCTTTGTGTAAATACTTTCCTTCGATTGGACAAATTTCAAAAGCAATGGGTCTTTCTTCTTGCATTAAAACATCACCAATTCAGTTTCTTGAGGCATCACATTCCACAATAAACATTTTTGTGAAGTCTGGCGTAGCTAATACTAGTGCTTGGCACATTGTCTCTTTAAGATGTTCAAAGGCCTTCGTTACTTATGGAGTCCAAGAAAATGCAATCTTCAATAAAATTATTAGAGTGCTGCTATTCTCCCATAATTCTTAAAAACTTGAAATAATACACTGCCAACCCAAGAAATCCTCACAAATGCTTTATGAATGTGGGGGTTTTCCATTCCTTAATGGCTTTAATTTTTCTAGGGTCTACCTTAACACCTTCATGCGATACAATATGACCCAAATATTCCACCTCTTGTACTCCAAAGAAACATTTGGAGGCTTTTACATATAATTGTTTCTCCTCCAATAGTTTGATCACTCAGTCAACATGTTTAACATTATCCTTCCAGGATTTGATGTAGATTAGTATATCATCAAAAAATACTAACACATTTTCTATGGAAGGGTTTCAAAATGGAATTCATCAAACCTTGAAATGTAGAAGGTGCATTGGTAAGGTCAAAAGGCATGACCAAAAATTCATAATGACCCTTCTGAGTTCTAAATGTTGTTTTCACAATGTCTTCAGTCTTCATTCTGATTTGATGATATCTTGAATGAAGGTCCAACTTGGTGAAGTAAATTTCTCCATGCAATTCATCCAATAATTCATCAATGTTAGGAATGAGAAATTTATCTTTAATAGTGAGCTTGTTGAGATCCCTATAATCCAAACACATGCACCATGATCCATATTTCTTGTGCACCAATGCTACTGGAGTAGAGAAAGAAATTTCACTTGGTTGAATTATACCAGCCTCTAGCATTTCTACAACCATACATTCAATTTCACTCTTTTGGGCATAGGGATATCTGTAAGGCCTAATGTTTAGAGGAACATGATCCGGATTTAAACAAGAATGCAGTAAAATGTAGAGATAACCATAAAGAAAGATATGCAGCGGAAATAATGCTTCATTTCATTAATGTAAAATACTGAAATATGCTTACAAACAGTAATGGAAATAAACCAGCTAGGGCGATGGTAGCTTATCTCTAAGAAGAGAGAGGTGGGACTACATGCCGCCTGAACTATCTTACAATGAGGCTCAAGGGCCTTTTTATTATTGAACAATAAGAGAAAACCCTAAACAACCAAAACCCTAACTCGAGGAGATGTAACACCAAGAGTTTGTGGGCCCCGTTGGGGTGAGTTGGATAGCCAACTTCCCGGGGTCATCAATTGGTCGTATTATCTTCGTTTGATGCACATGATAGCCCATTGGAAAGATCTCTCCGAGAACTACGACAGAAAGGATGATTTTTTAACAAATAAATCACAAGCAGTAGATTTCCCAAAAAACGTCGTTTAGGGCCTCAAAACGGCTCCGGAAGTTTAGGAACCGAAAAACTGCTAAAAATAGTAAATTATGCTACAAATGCAGAAGCTGAAAAAACTAAAAGAGATAATTGTGAGGGTCCAAACGGGTTAGGTGGGTGGCCACCAACATCCACTTGGATCATTCCTCCCCCCTTAGGAAGCAATGGTCCCCATTGCGTTGAGTTCCTCCTTGAGATGAGGAAGCTTTTGCTGAGCTGGGTCTCTAGTGAGTTGTTCTACAATCTCTGATGTGTCTAGAAATGGTGGGAAGCATGGTTGACGATGGTCCACATTGAACGCTCGGTGCAAGTGAAGGAATGGAGGAATGTTGTGCTTCAAAGCATTGTTGCTCGTAGCCTTGGTACTAGTGTAAGGACCATGTCAGATTGGTCTGAGTTTCTAATGGGTTCTGGTAAAGCGTTCTCTCCATAGATGCAACCAAACTTTGTTTCCCACATGAAACATGTGTGGTACCTCGGTGGGTGAGGAGAAGTTGTTCCTGTGTTCTATCATGACCATATCCATTTGCTGTTGTTGTTGCGTGGAGGAACCCTTTGCGGAGGTCATGGATGTAGCAACAATCTTCCCTTTACTTTGGGAGCAAACTAGACAGAAAATGAATTTCCTAGTCTGGGAGATGAGCTTGCTGCCTTTCTTGGTAGTGATCAAAGAGGTGGCGGTAGGTGGGGCTACCTCCAGTATCCTGTATAAGAATTATCCAAAGAAATAATACACACGAGGCCTTGACTCATACACAGCATGTCACCTCCACAAGTATGGCTGGCCTAATAGTACATCACAAACATCTAGAGGTGTAACATCACATAATACCTCGTCTGTGAAGGGCTTGATGCTGTAGGGAAGGCTGCATTGCTGACAAACTTTGAGATCTCGTCCTTCGTGAAGCCACCTGATACTGTACGGCTATGGGTGTGGTATAGTCGATAGGCCCAACCGGTTCACGACCTCTACTAAAATGAGGTTCTTTTGGCTCCCATTGTCAACAATGAATTGTAGCAGTGAACTCTTCACCCACATTTGTGAGTGGAAAAGGTGCTCCCCCTCCTCTGGGTCTTCAGGATCATTCTTCTGGATCTTGGTGGTGGCAACAGTGGCACTGGGCTCTACATTAATGATCTGCTTCCATTTGCCATTCCCCTTGTCAGGTTCTTGTTCAGGGTCGGAACATGCATTTGATTCGGTAGCCTTCAATTCGGTCACCAGTGACTGCTTGGTCCGACACTCACTTGTGTTATGAGTGGGACCCTTGTGGAACTCACACCACTTTCCTGTGTCCTTTTTCGGCTTCGTGGTGTTGTTCTTTTCTTGCGGCTTCGACGGGTTGTCTTGGGTCACCCCGCCTTGGC
>APFE030285501.1:0-14070 GCA_000404065.3 Pinus taeda
AACAACATATTGAACTTCAAATCAAAGTATCCAAGGATTTGAAATTTTCATTATTCAAAATATTTTTCCAAGAGATTTGCAATATGGGATTTCTTTCCCAAATTCCAGAAATTGATTCATCATGCCGTGATACATCATTTTTATCTCTCTATGATTTATATCATTAGAGGCTCATCACCTGTCACAAGTAGATCATCAAGATGAAAACCATAATCAATATCAAAGTTATACCTTGGAACTCATCACTTGGACTTCATCAAATAACTGTCAAATATAGACATATCTAGATTGCAATTCTCTAAGTATAATGCCTTGATAAGCCAACATAATAATCCTTACATAACTCAATGTTGTACCATCAACAAAAAAATAAACTCATCAAAGTCTACAATCCAGATCACAACCATTATCAAAGTCATAATTATCATAGTATTAATACTTTCAACCAGGATATAGGTGGAGCTCATATCAAATCATGACTTCATCATGCCAACAAGTTATAAATTATCAATCTAAACTTGATTAAGTCATTCTCATAATCATAATACAAGTCATTATGTCACTAGGTGAAAATTCATACATCAAGGATGAGTCATGCATGTTCCATTTTTCATGCCAAATTACAACTATCATTACTTCAACCATTGTGCTAAGAAAAAGGAGGCCAATATCCAAATACACACATAAGTAATCATGCCCTCATAGTATTGATATTAGGGAAAATAAACTATTGTCAAATTAGATCACTAGACATCATGTCAAGTCCAAATGCTATTATAGTCAAAGCACATCACAATCATCAGACATCATGACAAAACACCAGTAATGCCAAATCATGCCAACATAGTGACATATCTATATGTATGTCCTAGTCACCTGCAAACACAAGTTTAGTTTGCATGTTCATGATATGGAAAACATTCAACCTTTTCCTGTTAGAAGATATTTTTGTTATCTGTAATACATCTGTGGTATTGATATCTTCCAAGTGACCATTCGATTTAATGCACAATAATTCATTATATGATCAACAATTTAAGTCAAAAACTTTAGAAATCAGTTAATAGTGGTAGAATATGTCAGGGACATCATGATTCAAATTTTAAATAGCTTCAGACAACTTCAGATGATGGTAGAAAATAGTCAAACCCCTATTCACTCTCTTCAGGTTAGCATGAGAGTGACTTTAGCAGCCTCGACGTTGTCTAGGCCATAACATGAGTGCGCTCAGGGATGAAATTGTTTGGTCCCTATATTACTAGTGTAACCCCTTATTGTTATTAATACAACCCCCTTATTATATTGTTGTGCCCATGGAGTCCCCATATTGTTATTATTGTGCCCCATAAAAGCCCACTATTGTTATTATTATGCCCTTACATTATTATTGTAATGTCGGCTCTGATTATATTATGACCCCTTAGACTCCTATATATAGAAAGGAGGTCTTGTCATTGTATCATCTAAGAAATTTTTATTTGTGTAATGTAAAGGAGTTTTCCCCCTCGAAGAGGCTTATTTCTAAGTTGTTGATCTATCTTTTATATCTTTTTGTGAGCTGGTTTCATAACAAAAATCTCCTAGATCTGTGACTGCATCCGAAGCAGAGACCCTAATTTATGTAAGGGCTTCAAATCTAAGACTATGATGCAGATCAATACTATTAGATACACATAAATCATACTTTAACAACATAGGATACAAATTATAATAAGGGTAAGAATCTTTATAAGAGATTCTCTCTCTTTCTGGGGATCTGCACCATTCCTTTTCATTCATATAAGAAACATGTCTCTAGTAGAGTCATGCAATAATAGATCTATTAGATCATAAACATATGTGTATCAACATCATGACATCAATCTTTCATCAAATGTTAGACTCAAATTAGTAGATAGATGCAACATCATATCTCAAAGATTGTGAATATAATAACATTTTTTGTCAAGTCATTCCATCAAGTTACTGCATCCAATTTAACCATATGCTATTAAGACAAGACCATAAGTAGTAAAAGGTATAGAATATCAGCCTTACACTTATACCTCTCACATAAAATTTATCATGCTCTTCATGACCAATGAGATAAAATTAGGTCATTCAATAAAGCTTTATCAAAACAACAAGAGTCAATCACTCTTTCCATATCATTTCATCATCCTTATTGCAAAAATTACCACAAAATCATGTATAAGAGTCAATGAACTATCCTTATATATGAAATTCATCATGACAAGTATCAAGAGTATCATTTTCTAGAGCCAAGGTGCTACCCTTATTTATAGGATCAAGATATCCAATAGATAGATCATATATGTTAGCCAAACATCAAGTGTATCAATGTATCAATATTAGATAAGAAGTTCAACACCAAGTGCATAATTTCATCATAGGAGACATGAATCCAAGTCACTTTCATATCAATGTATGAGCCATTAAATAAAGAGGAATTATCATCATACCTTAGGTCTTACTGAGCCAATAGCTAGAACACAACATACCATGCATACCTTGTGGTATTGAAATACCTGAGCACCTACTCATTAGACATAGGCCGCTTAAAGCACTTTGTCATATTTTCATCAAGTAACTCTTTATCTCTTTCCATACCTACATCTCAAAGTGATCCTAAAGAAGGATCTACACATCTCATCTCATCAAGGAGGTTAGAAACATCCATATACTCAAATACATATGCAGGAAGTAATAACAACAATCATCAGATCCATAAGTCTAACAAGTAAGAAGCATGATAAGTAAAGAAATACTTATATTCAATAAGAGGTGATCCTCTCCCTCTTGAACCAATATTAAATAGACATCAATGTCCATGGTCCATATATCAACGTTGTCTTCAAGTATCCAACCAGATCTGCTAGGGATTATCCAATCTATGGCTTTATCATCTTCACATTGACCAGCTAGGTTCCATATCTCAAATGGTTCCATAAACCAGGGTTTTATCTCCAATCCTAAACTCATAGAATCCATCAAACCTTAATCATGAATATACCTAGGGTTTTCTTCAAACCCTAGAATTATTTTAGGTCTCCACCATCCTCTTCTTACTTTCATAAATGGTGTCATCATAGAGGTGATCTCCATGGATTTTCTTCAGCCCAGCTTTGATACCTTGTTAAAGTTTCTTAGAGTGACATTGTTCTTTGCTATGATAGTTTCATTTAATCATTAACACATTAAGTTCACCCCATATCGTCATTTCATTAATCATATCTACACCATTATGCATCAACATATGTAATTACATAGAAAGAAACAACATCATCAATGCAACAGAACATAAAAGGAATAGTAGAAGAAAAACATGCACACATATAGAGACACCAAGATTGGTCTAAGATGAGGGAAAAACCCACTATGGGGAAAACCCTTGCAAATATTCTTATTCTTAGATCATCATCAAATGATGCAACAAAAGAGAGTAAAATGATCCATAACTTTGTCTATGAAAAAAAAATAATAATGATATCTATGAAATATATCTAATCATGCTAGGTATCAGAAGGCTCATACTGATGGTTGTAATGTGTTGTCACAAACTGATGTCAATACTGTATATTGTTGTTACTGTGCTAAACATTGTTGAGCACTACTGTCACTGCCAATGAGCCGAAGACATATGTTTGTAGTAGAAACTAACAAATCACATCTACAGATCTATTATGACAGTAGAGAGAAACCGAAATCTACTAGATCACTAATGTCAACTGAATCCAAGATGTTAAATCTTAAATCTGAACTCTGGTCACCCTCATCACGACTGTCTGTGTGTGACTAAAACTCCTTGGTCACTCTCTCTATCACTGTATACAAGCGACTGTGAATGCAAGGTTTCTCTGAAGAGGTCTTGATGTGAGAGACTATGGAACTAAATAGCTAAAACCCAAAGTCGCTCTGTTACCATTATTATGCAAGTGACCAAGATGTCAGGGTCGCTCCCATGACTACTTTGTGCGAGTGACTGGGGACTGAAACCTTTCGATCTGCCTTTAAACCTAGAGTCACTCCCATAAGTCTCTGTGCGAGTGTCAAAGGGTCTATAGTTTCTCTCATAGGCTTATGTGCCAACGAATAGGGACCAGAATTCCATATTCTGTGCCAGCGATCGAGATCCATAAAACCTTAACCCAGAGTGAAGCCTTCGCCTGTGATTCCAGACCCTTAAGTGAACTCCTTTCATCGAAACTATGCAAACCAAGATGAAAGAGAAGAGTAGATGTGTCTAAATGATCTTGAGGTCTCTTCTATTTATAGGCTTTCCTAAGGGTTCACTTGGGGTTAAGATTGATCCAACAGTTACTCATGTGGTTAGGGCTGACCCATTCCATAATACATGTACGAATAAAATAATTCATAATTCAACTTCTTCTTAACCAAATTGGGTGATCGTTAGGTCAATTTTCGTCCTCTCAAAAATAGGAACCTAATAAAATCATCATCTTGGTCATTTGAGCTACCAAGGTGGAATTTTACCTTAGTTGAAAAAATTAACGGGGTTGATTCAAGTCAGGGATGACATCAATCTAGAAGGTCTAACCCGAGATGGATTTAAAGGGACGCAGAGGAGCAACACCCAATATGGCTTATAATTGGACTAAAATGGCAGAATAAACATTAAAGCAATAAAAAGGTCCGTGACCCATTTAAAATTTAACAAATAAATTCAATGCAAAACCAAGGCCCGGGACCCTCCTTCTCCCTCCTCCCTAAGAGGCATGTGGAAATTTTTTATTTTCCCATGATGATGTTAACATGAACTAAGTATAGAGGACATTTGGTATGGACATTTAGCATTTTTAGGTACCCTGGTGTGCCAAATAATGGTGAAACATGTCACCATGTAGGAGGTGCCACGTGGGGTTGTTGACGTATGCATGGCATCATCCATGAGGTTTTATCTTGGAAGGATTATAAAAGGGTGCAAAAGAAGAAGATATGGGCTAACAAGGCACTAAGCTAACGTGGAAGAGAGTTGAATGGTCCAAAATCACAACACAATTCCCACCGGGACATGTCATCCCTAAGGTTTGACTCCGGAAGGTTTCAAAAGAGTGCAAAGAGGGGCTATGAGCTGAATAGGTATTAGGATATGGAGACAAACGAAGATGCATCATAGGACCAATGAGAATAGTGCACATGAAGGCAAGGAGGAAATGCAATACATTCATCTTAGAGTGATAGCCAAGGCTAAAAGCTTAAGGACAAGGTTGAGGGTTTTGTTGGACCATGGAATTGTCATCATTTTACATCTATTTTCCTATTTATTTTTCCTCCTTTTTGACCAACAAGATGAAATTTTACCACTGTAACAGCCTTTGTTTACCTAAGTATGTCCTTTTACATATGTCCCTATCTTAGTCTAATTCTACTTAAAATCTGGCATAAAGAACCGATATCTCAGGAAACTTTTATTATAAAACTAATATATGGGATGTTTTATGTTTAAGGGATCTGCTGAAGTTGTTTTTACAATATTACACTTGAAATATCCTTAAATAATTTGGATCAAATTTTCCATGAGTTTTTGCTGATACACGAACAAGTTCCCTTGCACATGTTGTCTTTTTCTCATATGGACCAGATCTAGGAGCACATCAAGTCAAAGTCAATTCAACCAGCGAGAAATATTCATGGCACATACAGATTTCTTAGTTAAGATTGTTTGTAAAGTAATTGTAATTAAGGGAAAATGTTATAGCTTCACCCTTACCATGGAAAATATTGTATGAAATATTAGAATATATTTTTATTTTTAAGTTCACATGAGAATCAAAATATTCTCATGATGATCTTCTTGTTGTATTCAAAATTTTTAAAGAAGAGAACAATTTGCTTGTGGGGAAACCAAAATTTTAAAAAGATAGGATTGGAAAGAACGGGAAAACACCAAATCTTTTTGTTTGGCGTGGATCCCCCAAGGGAAGTTTTGGGGCTAAGAGCCTAGATTTTGGTGCAACTTTGTAATTACAATGTAAAGACTCCACATTTTATGGGCACGAAGCGCGTAGTTGTTAAAGAGTTATAGGGTTGTCCGCCCTTATTTTCATAATGTAATTTCCGCTGTAGAAGATCTATCCATGATCTGTGGACCATGGAATTGTATAATCTAAGATAAGATAATGTAGATGGATGCAAGATAGTTCTGAAGATAGTTTTGAGTCATAGTGTAGGTAGAGGCTCTACAACTGAGTGTGTAGAGGCTTAGTAGTCCGTAACTGAGTGTGTGGACCCCTGTCGCTAAGTGCACAGGGCAAGTCGAGTTTGTAATCATCCGAAAGTATTAACAAAGAGAATTTTTATCATTTCTGCGTCTTTATTTCTTGCTTATGCATATGTTATATTGGGTATGAATTTCACTTCTAATGCTTATATGATGTGTGAATGTGTATGAATGTATTGGTTAAGTGGGCGCAAGTAAGAACATTTGTTTACGCGAAGATAATTAAGATCTATCAATAAGATAAGTAAGTTACTTAGCCTAGTTTGGGAAATAGCACAGTTCGTTGCCCTAGCAGTGTGAAAGCATCTCAGCCCCTGATTAGGGCTGTGCAAAGGTCAATTGTAACAAATCACGAAGGTGCTGAAGGTTAGAATAGGGCGCAAAGCGACCTACGTGAAGGAAGGTCTAGTTGGAATAAACCAACATCACATCCATATCAAGGGTGCAAAAACTTGGTTGCAGCATCCCCCCATATTTCTTCGGGTGAGACTTCAGTCAGCGCTCCATGGGTTGATGCCGAAAGGGGTCAATAGTGTAGGGATTTGTTTGGCTAACTAACTCTAAACCTGGGTTAGGCCACCATAAGCCAACAAATGGTTCCGTTTCCAGGACGAAATCTGCATAGCTATGTGGGATGTCGTATCACTGGAGTCCAACTAAGAAAGAAATGAAGGCTAGTTTGACAGAAGAATTCACGCGTTCACGGCGTAGGAGAATAGAAACCCATGACTGTGAAAAGAAGAGTGGCTAGATAGCTATTAAAGTTGGGAGATCTTCGTGCTAAGATCTTCACACCTATAGAGTGACTCGAGGGTGAGTCACGATGTTTGTGTTGGGGGCCTATTGGGCGTGAGATCCCCCAAGGGTAATTTTGGGGCTAAGAGCCCAGATTTTGGTCCAACTTTGTAATTACGATGTAAAGGCTCCACATTTAATGGGCACAGAGCATGTAGTTGTTAAAGAGTCATAGGGTTGTCTGCCCTTATTTTGATAATGTAATGTCAGATGTAGAAGATCTACCCATGGTCCGCTGACCATGAATTATATAAATAGATAGAAGCTCTAAGTAGTCAAGGGCATCTAATCTAAGATAAGATAATGCAGATGTATGTGAGATAGTTTTGAAGTGTAAGTCTAAGTTTTGAGTCATAACATAGGTAGATGCTCTGCAGCTAAGTGCGCAGAGGCCTAGTAGTCCGAAGCTGAGTGCATGAACCCCTGCAAGAGAAGTTTCTATCATTTTTGCATCTTTATTTACTGTTTATGCATCTGTTATATTGGGTATGAATTTCACTTCTAATGCTTATATGATGTGCGAATGTGTATGACTATATTATTTAAGTGGACGCAAGTAAGAACATTTGTTTACGTGAAGATAATTAATATTTGTCAATAAGATAAGTAAGTTACTTAGCCTAGTTTGGGAAATAACGTTGTTTTTTGCACTAGTAGCGCGAAAGCATCTCAACCCTTGCTTAGGGTTTTGTGAAGGTCGATTGTAATGGATCGCAAAGGTGCTGAAGGTTAGAACAGGGCGTGAAGTGATCTACATGAAGGTAGGTCTAGTTGGAATAAATCGACATCACATCCATCTCAAGGGTGCAAAAACTTGGTTCCAGCATCCCCCCATACTGCTTTGGGTGAGACTTCAGTTCGCGCTCAGCGGGATAATTCCGAAAGGGCCAGTAGTGTAGGGATTTGTTTGGCTAACTAACTTTGAACCCAAGTAAGGCCCCCATAAGCCAAAAAATGGTTCCATTGCCGGGGCCAAAATCTGCATAGGGATGTGTGATGTCATATCGCTGGAATCCAACTAAGAAAGAAATTGAAGGCTGGTTAGATAGAAGAATTCATGAGTTCATGGTGCAGGAGAACACAAACCTGTGACTGTCAAAAGAAGAGTGGTTACACATCTACCTGTCTACAGAGATCCATGAAATATTTTTCGCGTCCTTCCCTACTGAGCTATATGGGTGGATGGCAAAGCTACCAGATAGCTAAGGAAGGTGGAAAATTGACGGTCCTATTGTGTGGACCCCAGAGCAAGTGTGAAGGTTGGAAGCATCGGAGGATAAGTTCGCGCATTCCATCGATCATTGGCTCGATCGTATTATAGGAGGATTTTTTGCTGAGTTCACGGTTGACACCTCAGTTAGCTATAGTGAGGCAGAGCAATGCTTTCTCAAAGGACCGCAAAGTAAGTACCTAAAGTCTTTGAATACTTGGATTAAAATGTTTTTGTGCAAGAAGTAGGTTATCAGTTACCTTAATGTTCAGGGCTACGTGAAGCGAAAAGGTTTATAGGATGAAGGAAATAAGGGTCTAGAAAATAACCCCTTGATTTCACCTCCACGAGGGGATGAGGAAGAGCTCACGAAGGTCTCTCCTCGAAGTGATATTCATCTAATAAGACAAAGAATTCTGTGAATCCCACCTCTACCCACACCACCACCGTCTTCACCACCATCACCTCCATCTTCACCCATACCACCTCCACCACCACCGTGATTCAGTATGATGAGCACAATGAAGTTGCCTTTGTTCAAAGGCTTGGGAAATGAGGTCCCAGACCAATTCTAGTTCATAGTGAAGGCTGTATGGGAAGATCAAGGTGTCACAAATGACCATATAAAGAAAGCAACATTGGTTAGCACCTTGTAGGATCGTGCGTTGACCTAGTATATTAAGTACTCCAATGATAACTTGACTGCAAGAGTAGCGGACATCGAAACAACGCTAAATAGAGAATTTAGCAAGCCTAAATCTGAAGCGCAATCAATCATGGGATTTAAAGAGATCATGATGCTACCAGGTGAGACTCCTTAGGAACTAGATTAGAGGCTTAAATGTATGATTCACGAAGCCAATATGAATCTGACAGATGGAAAACATCGTGAGTGGTTTGTAGCTTCACTACTACCACATTTAGGGAGTGCGCTATTGTAGTAGAAGATAATAACTCAGGAAGAGGCCTTAGAGATCACTATGAGGCTACATGAGACCCCAATGTAGGATCCTAACCTAGGTGTTTAGCAGCTCCATGCACAGCTGAAGAATCTGTGCCTTAAGATGCAGAGTTTGAAACAGGATAGGACACAGTTTGCACATCTTTGGACATTGGTAACATAGTATAGTTTTTTTTGTTTTATTTCTTTTCATGAAAGTGCGTTTTTACTTTTAAAAGGTGTGTTTCCATTTCATGAAAATGTGTTTTTACTTTCAACAAGTGTGTTTCCATTTCATGAAAGTGTGATTTTACTTTCAGTAAGTTTGATTTACTTTATGTCAGTGTGATGTTCTTTATATAAGTATGATTTCAATTTATTTATGTTTTATTTCAATTTGGTTTGGTTTTTATTGATTTAATTTGTTTTTTAATTAGTTCTAGATTGCATTAGATTAATCTAATATGAAAGATAACCACCTAGTACATATAATACATGTATACCTCATTAGTTTATGAAACCCCTGGGTTGACAAATTAAATGATAGGGATTTAACTAACCATTAAATCACCCAACAGTGACCTAAGATAATTACTAGATGTTGTTTATTTTCTTCTCTTGCAGTTGCCTTTTTCCATTTTATAGTTCATGAGAGCCTAATCCTAGTGCCCATTGGGATGAATGGATTTACGTTTGTGATTAAGTAGTAATATTTTCATGACTACTTTAGATGGTAAACTTAAATGCAGGTTCAATTATAGAGATAAAATTATTATTTATTGTGTTTACTTTCTTTATTAGAGAGAACAATTATTGCTAAATATTTCCATAATGTAGGAGCAAATAATTAAAGAGAGAATATGAAAGAATAACATAGTGAATGAGCTGGTGACATGAATTGTTAAGCATTCTCATTACCGATATAAGTGACTTCACCATAAATCATGGTTTTTAATGTTTTGCATAAGATATTGTATGGATCTGAATTTTGTGGTGTTTCCCAAAAACAATAATTAAACACAAGTTTTTGAGGATATGATTTTAACTTTTATATTATGTCTAATATTATATTACTAATCACAATGAAAATGAATGCTCGAAAATAGTTTTGCATTTGAGATATATGTTCTATGTATAGTATTTATTTTAATCATAGCTATGATGATTTGAATTTGAATCTCGATACAATTGTTGTTACTATAAATGTGTTACTTATTGTTCAAGACTTATGCTTTTAGATCTTATATTACATCATACATACATATCCTAAGAATACATAATAAAAGTGTAGTTAATAATTTTTTTATTTTAGTATTTCTATTTACTATGAAGTTCAAAAGATTTTATATGATTTAATCTTTTAAATTTGTGTGGATTGTGGAGGTACAAAAAAGGATTTCATTGTGCTTCTCTCATATCTTCATACTCTTCATTATGAAAACTTCTTTCGCACCTTAGAATGAAATTGATATTGTTAGGTCCTTATAATACTAGTGATTCCCCCATTACTATTATCGTTGTATCCCTTATTATTATTGTTGTGCCCATATTGTTATTATTGTGCCCCATAGAATCCCTCTATTGTTTTTTTTGTGGCTTTATATTATTATTGTTAGGTTAGCTTGGTTATATTGTGTCCCCTTAGACTCCTATATATAGAAAGGAGGTTTTGTCATTTGTATCACCCAAGAATTGTCCATTTGTGTAATGTAAAGTAGGTTGCCCCCTCGAAGAGGCTGAATTCTAAGGCGTTCAACTATCTTTTCTAGTTTTTTGTGAGTTGGTTTCATAACATTTGGTATCAAAGCTTTGGATTCTAGGGTTTCACTGCTCCAAAAAGGTTATCGTGGAATTTTCAATATAACTTTGTTTTCTGTGATGTTTCAAATGCTACAAAAACAAACCATTTGGGTTGAAATCATTCTGAACCTTGGGTCCACATTTTAGAGCTTTTTTTTTAATATTTTCAGAGATATGATCTGAGGAAGTTGGCCTTTTTGCAGCCTCCCGAATTACATTCCAAACAGGTGACCTGGGGAAAATTGTCATAACTTTTGTTTTGAGCATCAGATTGAAATTTCGTATGAAGTTATAGAAAGAGGACAAACTGTAGTTTCCTGTATATATTTTATGGATACTAAGGTCAAAACAGTGACACGTGTCACTTCATACAATTTGGCTCTTCTGAAAAGGTATACAATCAATTCATCTTGGGAGATTGTGCATAACTCTTTCTTGGAGAATCTAAATTCGATCAGACTAGTGGCATTGGAAAGAGGACGCAAAGGGCTACTGTAGATCGTATTTTTAGAACTGGAAGATCCGAAATTATAGAGATACATCAAATGCAATATCGAGCTCCTACAAAGTGAAAAAAGGTGTGTAGATTTTTTAAATTTTTTGCATAAGCTTGGTTTGAAAAATTAGTTTGAAGGAATTCAAAGGGAATAGTGAAGAATTATTAGCATTAATTAATTCTCTGAAGAAAGAAAATGGAAACACCTAGTAAGCAACCTGAAAGCTCTAGCATGACTCGTGAAGAAGAGGAAGAAATGCAACATGATATATCAAAATTACAAGACCAAGTACACAACAAATTTCACTCTCACTAAAGGTAAATGAAGCCAAGATGAATGGCGTGGAAGCTAATATGAATGGCATGCAAGTTAAGGTGAATGCCGTGGAAGCTAAGATGGATGGCATGGAAGCTAAGATGAATGGCATGGACGATAAGATGGAAGAATTGATGATAAACTTTGAATAAGTTGCTACAAGAAATGGTCACTAATGGTGAAAGGGTAGTAAAGGAAACTCATGATAAGAACAAAAGAAATGTTAATCATGATCTCATAGACTCTAATGTTGGATTGAAGACCCACCATATTCCAAAAATCGATATCAGGAAGTTGATGGCAAGGATCTCACAACATGGATACTATATATGGTATCAATAGCTTTACTCTCGTAAATAAATTGTCACTTGGGCAATTTTTACGGAAGAAATAATAGCACATTATGAGGATACAAAAAGCAACACCTTTTTTAGCCAATTGATAAGTCTCAAACAAAAGGGTTCAATGATGGAGCACATTGAGGACTTCCAAAAATTGAACATATGGGTAAAAGATATTCCAGAGGAGCATAGGATTGATGTGTTCATATGGACTTTAAAGGATAATATCCGACATGAGGTTCGCCTTTGGGAACCTGATTCATTGGAGAAGGCATTCAAGTTAGCAAGAAAAATGGAAAGCAAAATTATGGCAATGAGGAAGCCTACCACTCATAACTATAAAGATGGAAGTGTTGTTTCCCCTAGACTTCCACAACCTATAAGGTTGACACCACAACAATTGGAAGAAAAAAGAACAAAAGGGCTTTGTTATAGTTGTGATAGCAAATACACTAAAGGTCATAACTGTGCTTTGAAGAAATTATTCTACATATATTATGAAGAGGGGGAAGAAAAGGAACAAGAAATGTTAAAAGAAGAGGATATACTCGAGGAAAAAACCCTAGATAAAGAAGAAATGAATCCGATGATATCAAGTAATGCATTGGGTGGAATTACCACTCCTCAAACTATCAAGATAGAAGGACATATCAAGAAGAAAAAGGCAATAGTGTTGATTGATTCAAGAAGTACCCACAATTTTATTCATTGTAAGATAGCAAAAGAATTTAATTGCTTCCTATATCCAGCACCAGAGTTCAAGTGATGGTTGCAAGTGGAGGAACCATATATTGCTCTAGAAAGTTCCATAATATCAAGCTATCCATGGGAGAATATGTATTGAATAGCCCAGTGCTTTCCATTCCGATGGGAGGTGTTGATGTTGTACTAGGAGTCTAATGGATACAATCCTTGGGTACAATAGCTTTTAATTTTCAAGAACTTTTCATGAAATTTTCTGCGGAACGAAAGGAAGTTGAATTAAGGGGTATTGAAGGGAAACTGGGAAAGATAATCAACTCGAACGGTATGAAAAAGCTTCTAAAAAAGGAACAATGAGGAGTAATTGCACAATTATGTTCGCTAGATGTTTCCACATCGAAATCATCTATTTCTCTAAATCTCCAAAAAGTCTTGGAAAATCATTCCAAGGTATTTGAGACTCCCAAAGGTCTCCAACCTATTCGTGATCATGATCATGCTATTCATTTGATTCCAGGAAGTGTTCCTCCAAACATCAGGCCGTACAGATATACCTATGCCCAAAAGAGTGAAATTGAACATATGGTTGCAGAAATGCTAAAGGCTAGTATAATTCAACCTAGTCAAAGTTCTTTCTTTGCTCCAGTAGTATTGGTGCACAAGAAGGATGGATCATGGTGCATGTGTTCAGATTATAGGGAGATCAACAAGCTCACTATTAAAGATAAATTTCCCATTCCTATCATTGATGAATTACTGGATGAATTGCATGGATCAATTTACTTCACCAAGCTGGATCTTCGTTCAGGATATCATCAAATTAGAATGAAGACTAAAGACATTCCAAAAACAACATTTAGAACTCATGAGGGTCATTATGAATTTTTTGGTCATGCCTTTTGGCCTTACCAATGCACCTTCAACATTTCAAGGTTTGATGAATTCAATTTTCAAACCATTCCTTAGAAAATTTGTGTTAGTATTTTTTGATGATTTACTAATCTACAACAAGTCTTGGAAGGATCATGTTGAACATGTTGACAGGGTGCTACAACTATTGGAGGAGAAACAATTATATGCAAAAAGATCCAAATGTTTCTTTGGAGTACAAAGGTGGAATATCTGGGTCATATTGTATCTCATGAAGGAGTTAAGGTAGACCCTAGAAAAATTAAAGCCATTAAGGAATGGAAAATCCCCACATCCATAAAGCATTTGCAAGGATTTCT